>JAOXJP010268517.1:0-20373 GCA_025762735.1 Platanus orientalis | reverse complement strand
AGTATACAGTTTTCTAAGCTTTTAAAAACTAATACGATCTTATAGCTTAATTGGTAATGCATTATTATATTATTTAGTTGGCCTCGAGTTCAAACCTTAATCTCATCATTCATGTTTTGTGAAATTCATGGTCTGGCCCAAGCCCAGCCCGAGGCCCAATGAAACCTATAGGGCCAGGATTGGGCCTAAATATTTTTAAAAATTTTGGGCCCGAGCCCGGGCTAAGCCCAATGATTAATATGGTGGGCCTAGGCCGGGCTTACCATGGCTCAGCCCAAACCCGACTTATGCCCACCCTTATAGAAATGTGATTCCATTATATGTTTTCTAAGATTTGTGGATTCTAATCTTTATGGAAAGGGTTTGTTAGTGGATATGCATTTTATACTGTATTTTCTCTTTTTAGGTTCTTAAAAATGTGCTTCTACTCCATGTGTGCTAAAATTGGTTGATTAATGTCTATGAAAATTGGTTGTGTGAATGGATGAGCTCTATATGCATGATTTCTCTCTTCCTAGAACTTTGGATTTGTTGAGGATGAACTTTGCTTTGGGGAATCTATATTCAAATCCCATAAGAATGCTGATTTCCTTTTGTCGATTCTAGATCCTTTGATGTGAGTATGATTAAAGGGATTATTTTACTCAATTTCTCTATGTTCTTAGAAATTGGAGTTATTCATATGGTGCTAGTGTTCTATTTCCTTGAGTTTGGTAATCTCTACCAATGTTAGAAAGTTTATGGAGTTGGATTTACATGATTTGGAGGGAGTAGAAAGTTCCTTGCAGTGCTTCCTTATCTTCCTTGACTTCTCTTAAAAGCCCTTAAATGCTTACTCCCCACCTATTTGATAAAATAACATATGATTAGTTCTCCATGATTTGTGTATCTTTATCATGCATATTGACTTCCTATGTTAGTCTGTTACTCTCTTTGAGATGTTTCACCTGATTCATGTTATACCATGATGAATTATGCTAATTCTATTGATCTTCATGCGACTCAATTACTCTTTACATCATGTGACATCTCTTAGTGACATGTGCATATTATTATTGACATGGTTTACTTTGAGATTTTCATATGGTTCTTCACATGAGAATTTTGCATGAGTTCTTAAAAGACTTAGGATACTTGGTTTTTAACCTACATGAACATTGTTATAAAATAAATTTTTATCTATGACCATCCCTTATCACCCTAGTTATGGGCCAAACACCTTTACTTACATATTGGCATTTAACTCATTTTCATGTGATTTATTACTTCATTCTTTAGACTCTTTATAAGATAGAATATGTAGATATTTTTACAAATGACATATTTATATAGTGACTACATTACTTTATAAAAGCATGAGTTTGGTTTATCGCTTCATTGATCTATGGATTTATTTGATACCTTAGTCTAGGGGAATAATATGAGACTACCCTAGTCCAAGGGAATAATATGGGACTACCCTAGTCCAAGAAAATAATATGGGACTACCTTTTGCCTAGGAGAATAAAATGGTACTACTTTAGTCTAGGGGAATATTATGGGACTACCCTTTGTCAGGGGGAATCATATGGGACTATCCTTCATCCAGGGGAATAATACAGGGCATGACATTAGCCTTACGGTTTCAGGTGCTCAATCACTGGGTCACATTGATAGATGAAGATGGCCATAGTGGCCCAATATATGTTATGTGATTTGCCAAAAATCCTCACATGGATTATGAGATGTGATGTGTTGGAGATCCTTATATGGATTATGTTAAGTGATATGCTAGAGATCCTTACATGGATTATGAGATGTGATGTATCAGGGACCCTTGTAAGGGTTATGTGATGTGATGTATTAGAGACCTTATCATGGTTTATGCATATGATATGCTTTGTTGGAGACGTTATATGGTTTATATATATGATATGCTTTGTCAGAGATTTTATATGGTTTATGTGATTTACTTTGTCGATGACCCTTCATTGTTTATTTACGCTTAGATATATTATGTGATGAGACGCTATTGTAATTTGCATGTTGTACATATATTATTGGCATGAGACACATAGCACTTGACACTTGACATGTGATATATAAATTCCTAAACTATGTAAGAAAATGGAGATGTATGATGGTCTTTCCAATGAAGTGAAATTCAATGTTATGAAGATCAATGATAAATGTTAAATGACTAATGAAAAGTAATAAAAAAAATATTAAAAATAAGTACAATGAAAGCTACTAAATGATAAGTGAAGACAAGACGAATGATAGGTAACCTATGATAAGTACAACTAAGAAGGTGAATGATAAGTACTAAGGTGATGATAGACTTGTTGAATATAGAAGTAGAATTTTTTATGTCTCAATATATAAAAGTGTTATCATGATAACTATTTACTTAAGAATGATGCATGTCTACCTTAAAATTATTTGCATATTCATGTTCATATTAAGAAAGTATAGTCTATGCGTGAGAAATGAATATAAATGTTCATTGGGATCTACACTAAGTATCTTCACTATGGATAGATTATGAAATATTTACCATGTATGTTTTTATGTAAATATTTAAGAATCATGCATATTGTCATATATAGATGTTAGAAAAATGTCATGTGTAAATAGAATCATGTTTATTGCCATGCATAGTTCCTATATGAAGAACCATGATAATGAGTATATAAATCTTGTGATGATTAGTAGATGATTTATGTACACTAGCACATGCCTACACGCTAGAAATTTGTATGTATTTTATATGGAGATATATTTAGTATTTTTATATTAAAAGATTCATGTTTTATGTGTTTAGTTTCCGTAGTAGGTTTTGTGTACCTACTTATGAGCTGTGGATCTCACCTACCCATACCATTTTCCAAGTGATGTTTAGTATAGGTACACCATTTAAAGTCCCTAGAAGTCGGAAGAAAGACATGCGATTGATACATTCTCTTTTAGTCAATGTAGTTCATTTTTAGACTATTACTTTGTATTAAACTTTACAATGGTTGTAATAAGTTTAAAGTTTAGACTTTGATATTCGTAGTTTTATGTTTTATTTGAGATAATGGTAAGGTAGTGTTGTAGATGGTTTATGTTTATGGCTTATTTCTATTGCACCTTTAAAATTATGATGTTAGTGATGAATGATTCTTATTCTGCTGCATATGATAAGTTTAAGGTTAAGTTTCTAAGTAGTCCTATAAGTTAAGATAAAAATGAAAAATTTATAGTGACTGAAGTATGGATCCAATTAGTAGTGACATGATTTTACGCCTAAATAAAGTTATGAGATTTGGGATCGTTACAACATGTATATGTTTTTAATTGTTTTCAATTTAGTATATGATTTGCTAATATTATATGTTTAAACCATTCAGTTCTGTATTTTGTTAAAATCATGAAACTATTTGTTTTATTTTCTGATTCGTGGTAAGTCTTAATCCAGTGTTTCTTAGTATACTATTTTCTTATTGAGTTTGTCAAGTTTACCCTAATTTGACACCACAAATGGGGAGGAGATTGTAGAGTAGTTGTTTCGGTTAGAGATGGGCTAGAGATTTAGATGAGTTATTTGTTTTAGTTATTTCATCTTAGAGACATGACATTATTTTTAGTTCAGTTATTTTATTACAGTTTTAATTCAAAAGATGTAATTAGTTAGTGGATTTCAACATTTAGATTGGTTATTTGACTTTTAGTTGATTTGATTAATTATGTCAGACTATTGATTTATTTTAATGGGAATGTCTAACTATGTTTATGGATTATTTTCATGACCATGAGGTATAGATTTTATTTACAGGTCAGATTTTATAAGGATTCGAATGGATATAGTTTTAATATGCAATTCCATCGTGTATGAATGAAAAAGAAAAAGCAAAAAATTTATAGGATTTAATTGAATGTGTTAGTCACATGCTGAAATCTATGGCTCTACTGGTATGGGTTTTGGGGTCTGACAAGGTCTTACTAATTATGATGCTCTACATCATGTGTTTGCTATATAAAAAGTTGGGAGAGCTTAGAGATGAGGAGACAAAGAGGGAAACAAGTTTTGGAAGGGGAAACACTAGATTTAAGGGAAGATTAGCTTGGGTAAGTGATTATACAAGTTATACCCTTATTTTTTACTCTTAGGTTTTTAATCTTGTGCTTTCTAAAGTTTTGTTATAAGGTTTTGATGTAAAAGCTCCATGGGTTTCAAGTTTTAAAGCTTGTAGTTGGTTTTGTCTTGCATGTTTATTATTTATCTTGCTAGAATCCTATAGCTCCTTATCTATTTTTGTTAGATGCACATGATTTTATGTTTTTCATGTTAAGATTTTAGGATCCCTAATTCCTATAATGTGATTTATGATTTTTTGTATGCCTTGGTAGCCAAAAGTATAGATTTCATTCATATTTTTTTAAAAGTTTTACACAATGATTTTTATCGGTTCCTCTATGAAGATTTGAAGTATTCACATTTATAATTGTGTTGAAATGTTTTCGGATTTCATGCTTCTTCATATGTCCTATGGTATGATCTAATATCTTATGATCCCATACATATTGATGTGCCATATGCTTTATGCCTATTGGCAATTGGATTTAAGTTTGAAATATGAATGTGTGAAGACATGTATCTTGGTGTTGTTGAAGGTTTAAGAAATTACATATTGATTGTTTAAAGTTCTTAATCAGATACGTATATGTTTGTTTTGTAATACCCATGTTTTGGGAGAATAATGTGGGAACTACCTTTGTTATCGGGGGATAATGTGAGAACTAAATAAGTCATTGTCCTGAGGTATAATGTGGGACTACCCTTGTCCTGGGAGAATAATGTGAGGATTAGATAAGCCTTTGTCCTGGAGAATAATGTGGAACTACCCTTATCCTGTGGGAATAATGTGAAGACTAGATAAGCCCTTGTCCCAAGGAATAATGTGAGACTACCCTTGTCCTGGGGGAATAATGTGAGAGCTAGATAAGCCTTTGTTCCGAGTAATAATGCGGTAACTACCTTTATCATAAGGGAATAATGTAACACACCACACCTAAAATAGGAAAGTTTAGAGAATCTGGATTCGATATTATGTATTAAATTTGAAACCTTTGAAAATTTTGAGCACGAGGGTCATCCTCAATGTTTGAGTGACTTAGACATGATTTAGAATGAGTTGGAGGACCCTTGGATCACTTTGGGTTGGACTTTGCAGACGCAAGGTGGAGAAAGGATAAGAAAATCCAAAATGACCTAGGTATGACCGATCATGGAATTTTCTGGTTTGACCAATCACACATAAGAGTCACAATATTTGGGTGCTGTCTTGGCCCATGCATGACCAATCACAAACACTAATCATAGCTCTCGGGTGTTGCGAATCCTGAGTATGACTGATCACAAGGTTTGTGATTGATCATAAACCCCCTGACCAATCACAACATGATCAATCACGCATAGATCACAACTCGAGTTAGGAGAAAAATAAGATGTACGAAAATACATGGCTTTTTCTCATTCGACTCCCACATGAGTGGAGTATTGTTTTAGATAAATTTTGAACCCTAGTAGACCCTATTTGGGTCATTTAGACTCCTTAGAACACAAAGAGGAAGAGTGAGAGAGAATTGAGAGGCTTACAAGAAGAAATATGAGATTCTTCTTCTCTAAGTATTGGTAAGTTTTTTTTTTCAATAAGTAAATATATTTGTATTATGCAAATAGAGGTTACAATATGGTATATTTACATTGATTTGCATCTTTCTTAATTTTCTCCTTAAGCTCTAGTGGAAAATCACAAGGCAATATGACATGTTCTTCATTTAGGAATGCCCAATTTTCCATGAAATCCATTGGTTGATTTGCGTCACGCCATACATGATAAATGTTAAAACTCTAGAATGTGCTCAACGTGTTTTTGATCTTGATGACCACACTTATGACTCTCCATGGGGATGGAATGCTTTCCTTCAAAATGTCCACTACAATCTTTGAGTCCATTTGAATTTCAAGGGAATTTATATTTCTTGTCTGAGCTATCAATAAACCCCTCAACAAGCTCTAGACAAAGAACATGCTTTATGTTCATTGAACCACTATAGACGCTTATGGTGTCTCCATTCTCATGTCTCATAATATCTCCATAACCAACACGTTTTTTAGTTAATGAACCATCACAAGATAGACTATGATAACCTTATGGTGGTTTCAGCCACCTACAACTTTGTTCTTCAGTAATCTCCCGGTTGCGAGCCAAGTCCCAACACCCACCTAGATACTCCAATAAGTATGTTCAACTATCATATTTCAACAGTTTTGTCTTAGACTTTACATCAAAGACAATGTCATCAATAATTTTCTACTTTAGCCGATTTATGTTATTAAAGTGGCACTGGTTCCTTTCCCACCATAGGTGATATAATGTTGCATTAAATGACAGACTAGCTATTTGCAGACCCATTCAACTACCTTTGTAAGTACTTTGAATCCATCGACATTCATATTCAAAATTCCGAGCTCTCCTGCTATATGGATGAATTTTTCGTAGCATCTCCTCTAAAACAAATTTGGTAAATGTGCATTCAAAAAACAGGTGGTCCAACATTTTTCTTCCATTCCAACATAGGAAGCACTGTGAGGTAGTTAAAATCTTCATCTTTCAAAGTCTGCTTTGTGTGGGGAGTCTTCTATGCATAAGTTTCCAAGTGAGGAAACTATATTTTGGAATGTTGTTAGGACACCATACCACTTTGTGCCAGTCCACACCTTGCCCTGGGCTTCTTATAAACTTCCGGGCAACTTGGTGATGATAGTCCCACTTGAGCTCGCTGTCCACACCACTTTGTCCCTATCGTTGGAGTTTAGTCTCTCTATAGAATCAAGAGAAGACCATGCCTCACAAAGTAGTTTGGAAGTAGTTGGGCACGATCTCCATTCTCCATTGGATAGGATAGAGCTGACCTTGCTTAATTTGTCCGTTCCAACATCATGGTAAATGTTTTAACCAAACTTCTTGATTAGGACACCACTTGGATGCCATTTATCAAGCCACAATCTGGCTCCATTACTGTCCTCAATCATAGGAGTTACATAATCCTCCATATTTGTCCTGATGTCAAGTATTGTTCTCTATGCCCAAGAATAGTATTTTGGAATCTTGATAGTCCACATTGACTCATGCTTCAGGTACCACTCATGGATCCACCTGACCCATAAATTCCATGTTCATCACTATCCACTAAAGGTGTTTCATCACTCCAGCCATGTTCGTCTCTTTAACCCTTCAGGTATTTAAACTTCATTCATAGGGATTACAAATATCATTCCAACTAATTAAATGCAATGTTCTATTAAGCTCCGGCCCAACCCACAGAAATCGAGCAAACATAGATTCAACTTCTTTCTTCAACTTCATGGGTAGGCCAAATATTCCTGTCCAGTAGACATAGCTCCCATGTAATATAGATTTAATTAGAGAGAGCCACCTTGCATAAGATAGGGCGTGTGTCTTCTAGCATGCCAGACGCTTTTTAATCCTTTTTATAATGCCCGAATAGTCCATGTTAGACAATTTGCCTAATATGAGAGGGACACCAAGATATTTTAATGGGAGAGAACCCATTCAAAATCCAGTAATTCTTTGAAGTTGCATGACTTTGTTTGCATCAATACCTATAAAAATTTGATTGACTTTTCTTTGTTTACATGGAGGCCTGACAACAACACAAATCTGAAGAGAATCTGATCTATTGCTTCAAGGGACGCTCCATCCGCTTTGGAAAAGATCATGAGGTCATCTGCAAAAATTAAATGAGATAATTGTGTACATTTGCATTTAGGGATTAGTGTAATTTCTCCTTCAGCCACCTTATTTTCAAGAAGAGTAGGAAGACATTCCATAGCTAAGCAAAATAAAAGAGGTGATATTGGGTCCTTGGTCTGATACCTTGCGTGCTTGGAAAAAAACCTTTAGGACTACCATTAATCAACATAGAAAATCTTAGACTGGTAATGCATTCCATAATCCAACTCACGAACTTTGCTGGAAAGTTTATTTTCTCTAGAGTTTCTTTAATGAATTCCCATGAGATAGTGTCATATGCTTTCCGAAGATCAATCTTCACGATGGCAGCTCTAGTGTGATTTTTTCTTTAAAAACCCCGAACAACTTCATGACACATCAAAATATTCTCAGTGATTGATCTTCCTTCCATAAAAGCTGTTTGATTAAGACTTACCAGAGCATGCATTACCCTTTTTAACTGGTTGGAAATTATTTTTGTGATGAACTTATAAAGAAAATTACATAATGAAATCAGCCTATAGTCATCAAATCTCTTTGCCTCTAGTTTCTTTGGTATAAGTGAAATGAAGGTAGCATTCACCCTAATTGGAAGCTTGCTCGATTTAAAGAAATACTAAACAACTTCCACCACTTCCTTACCCACTATCTCCAATGTAACTTTAAAGAAAGTTAATGTGAAACCATCAGGTCCCAGTGATGTTCCTTATTTACCACTCCAAATTACCTCTTTTATTTCCTCCTCAGTCACATCCGCATCAAGACGGTTCTTTGGTCTTTAGATAATGTATTGGCCAGCTGCCAATCTCCAGGGGCTGGTTGGTATGGTATATTCGGTGCCAAAATAATTTTATAGTACTGCTTTGCTTCTTCTTGAATCAGGTCATCATCCTTAATGATATCCCCATCACCATTCCTCATACGCCTTATTTGATTCTTATTTCTTCTAGTCATCAGAGATCTATGGAAAATTTTGTTATTTCCATCACCAAGTTCAAGCCACTGTGCTCTTGCTGTTTGCTTCAACATACTTTCCTCAATCTTAATAGCTTTGATATACTCCGATGTTGCATCTTTCTACATTTTTGCAAGGTGGTCATCATCAGGAAGTATTCTTCTAGCATCTTGGATTTTGAACATCTCCTTTCTGAGGCATTCCACTCTTGTATCAATGCGACCAAACACTTCCCTATTCCACTGTCCAAGTTTTCCTTTAACAGATTTCAACTTTTGGGTTACACAGAATAAAGGATCCCCCTTACACCGAATGGACCATCCCTCCTTTACTATGGCTAAAAAATCATCAAGATGAGTCCATATATCAAAGAAATTAAAAGATGTTGGTCTTGAAATACTTCTTCCACCAACAGTCATCATACATGGAGAATGATCTGAAACCCCTAGGAGTGGAAAGGTAGCATCAGACCAAGGGAATTGTTCCCTCCATTTCCCATCTACCAATGCTTTATCCAGTTTGCATTCAATTCTCCCTCCATCCTCTTGTTTATTCCACCCAGTGAATTTTTTGCCTACCATTTCAAATCTTCCATCTCCACCTCAAAGATGCATTTATTGAAATCCCCCATTGCCTCCAGATTGGGATGGTCTCCACCTATTTTTTTCATGGACATATCTAATATAGTTAAAGTCTCCAACCAAGAGTGATGGGATATCTCTCTGAGCTCCATTTATTTAATTCCACAATTCCTGTCTACTAACTTGAGAATTAAAAGCATAAATTGTTGATAGAAGAAAACATTCTTTTAATTCTTTACTCTTCACCCTGCATGACATCATCTATGATGATTTTTGACAAACTGTAATAGAGACCTCCTCTTCCTTGTAAAAGAACCAAATTCATCCATTATAATGATATTCATAGTTGTAAATCAAGACCATTCACCAAAGCATTGTCTTACTAAACTATCAACATTTTATTCCTTCACTTTTGTTTCTAGGAGGATAAAAACACTTGGTTTTTCCTCTCTCACTAAACTTCTCACTTCTTGTTGTTTATCTAGGGAATTAAATCCCCGGATATTCTAGGGAATGATTTTAAGCATAGAGAATCCCCTTTCCATTTGGAGCACTTCTGGCTTTGGTCCCAGCCGTTTCACCCCTCTCATTTACCCCTTTGCCTTCTCTAACATTGTTTTAGTTGGAATCAGTAGATAAGTGGGCTTACTTGGTATTATTGGCCTTTGTTGGTTTTGCAATAATCAAACACTTTTATGCACACTTGATTGGCTCCCTCTAGGTTTTGTCCTCTTGTCAGGCTCCAATTTAGTGTTGTCATTTTCAATATCCTCTTGTTTCTCATTCTCTTCTTCATCTTGTGACTCTTCTTGTCTATCATCCAAGAATGGTGCTTCTTCTCTCTCTGCTCCAATATCCTGCTTTGGCAATGTCACAAGAGCGTCAAAACGATTATGCAAATAAAATGGAATTTGATCTTTACCCTTGGGTCCATATAGGTCCCACGTTTTGGTTGTTCTAGCTCTCCACCCACCTGTAATCCTCTTGCTTCTTGGTTTTCATCATGTTCCTTCTCCCGTCCTACCCTTTTGACAGGCCACACTTGTGTAGGTATGATAATTTTTTTTTTTTTTGTTGGCATGTATTCTCACTGTGTCCAAAACAAACAACAAGATTGGCATCTCATTGGCTTCCAGTCATAGATAAATTTTTGTGTGTATAGTTCACCATCTTCCGTAAGGATTGTGATAGTGTCCATCAATTCATCTTTTGCATCAACTTCAATACATAACCTTGCATAAGACAACTTCTCCATTTTCTTCGTTACTTTATTAGTATATAGTGGTTTTCCGATAACATTACCAACAATGCTAAGGTTCTCTGTAGACCAAAACTGGAAAGGCAAACCTAGTAAAGACACCCACATTGGGATGACATTGAGATTAATATTCTCCAGTCTAAGCATTAGACTCCATGCCCTCAAGAACAAAGACTTACGAGCAATGTTCCATGGACCACTTTCTAGTACTTGTTTCTTATCCTCCTTATAGCCGAATCGAAAGACAAACACACCATTATCCAACAAAGCCACATCTATACTTCCTTTATTCTTCCATAGCTTGTGGGTAACCTCCTTTACATAAGCAAAGTTTGGCCTATGTCCCATGAAGTTACCTATCAATGTGTTATTCCATTTGTTTGATTCCTCCTTTTTTTCAGATCTGATCTTGTGGACCAAATTACCCATGAATTCTTCCAACAAAAGGAGGTCATCATTGGTTACGTTCACATCCTTACCCTCCTTCACCATTGAATTCCATTTTTCTATCATACTTCTAGCCAGATCAGTATCAGAATTGAATAAATCAGGCTTTGATATATTTTTTAGTGACTCAGGCACCATCTCCGTCGATATCCCCCCCCTCTTCATCTCAAATTCGATCAGGGTTATCATCCCTACCATTAACAGCTTGTGGTGTGCTAGATGTAGAAGTTGAAAACCCTAGCTTGGCAGTCTTGTCGCCACTTGCATAGCTGAGATCATTATGTGAGGAACTAGGGTTTCCTCTTGCCTCTATCATATTTGTTAGTTTCAATGATTTCTATCATAGATCTATCACAATGGTCCCCATTGCTCCATCATGTACATGCATCCTACCTCCAGCGCCATCTTTGTTGTTGTATCCTGATGTATCTCCCCCCAGCAGTCCCATGTTCCAATGGGTTCACACCTTCACTGCTTAGTCCCATTCGTGCCCTCCTTTCATGCATTCCAGTCCAAGTAGACGCCACTAGCCTACCAACACCAGCTATTTGATGTTCTGATTGATTCACAATCCTCTAGGGTTTTTCCCAAAGCATTATGAGCATTTAGTATTGATAAGTTGCTAGAACCTAGATCTAGCCTAAAATAATTATGATTTTCAATTGTTTACCTTAGTTTATGTATTCTAACCATAGAATGCTTTGTTTACTCATAGAGGGAGGAATGATTGACAAAGGCAAGGTGGTTTTAGAGGAGGATTCCCTTCAAAGTAAGGAATATAAGGTTTAGGTGAGTGGATATGCATTTTATGCTCACTTTTCCTTTTTAGGTTCTTAAATTTGTTGTCTATGAACTTTATTTTGGTAGATTCATATTTATTCTCATTGTGAATAATAATTTTTTGGTCTTGGATCATGGTTTCTTTGATGTGAGCAAGCAAGAAAGCAATTTCCCTATTGTTTCCATTGTTTATTGGGTTATGGAGTTATTTTCTTAATGTTGAAGCTTGTTGAATGGGTTAGTTGATCTTTAATCTATTTGGAAAGGTTTAGAAGCTTGATTTCGCATGAGTTCTATAATTTGTAAGGATCATGGTGGTGTGTTTTGGATTACCCCTTTGATTTCCTTAATTCTTGCACCCTACATGTTTGATTTATCCACAATTTACATGTTTTATGGATGTCTTTGGATTCCTTGTATGAGTTTATTACTCACCTTGATCCTTTCATGTTATTTTGTGCTATTCTATTGATTCCCATGTTACGATATTAGAATTTATGTGTAATACATTGGTTTTGCATCCATTGGAAATGTTTGGTGGCCTGAGCATGTTACTATAGCATGGTTTTCTTCGATATTTTTACGGAGCATCTTATTTGGGCTTTCACACGAGTTTTGGAACATTTAAACTCTTTGGTTTTTATCATGGACAACATTTGACATGAAATGATTTTTCTTCCATGAGCATCCTATATTTCCTTAGAATTTGGGTTAAGCATCTTCATATGCATATTGGTATTTGGCCCTTTGCATTTGATTTACCTTGTTGGTTTTCCTTTTTATGAGATAAAACATATGTCTAGTTTTAAAAGACTTACTTATGTAGTAGTTACTTTACTTTACATAATCATGAATTTGGCATTTGAATTTGTACATGTGGGTTTTATATGATACCCTTATGTGGGAATATGCCCCTTTTGGGCTCGGAGACCCCTAAATGGGTTAGTTCTTATAACCCTCAGGTACCTTGCCCCCAGGTCACATCAATAGGCGAAGAGGTAATAGTTGTCTGGATATTTACTATGTATATATGGTCTTTATGACCCCGTAAACTCTTATGTGGGTTTGCTAGATGTAGACTCAGAGACCCTTATATTGATTTTTCATCGTTGAGCCTAGAGAATCACTGGGTCACATTAATAAGGGAAGATGGTTGTAGTGCCCACAGTCTTTATAGCTTCAGGTACCCAATCATTGGATCACATCAATAGGTGAAGATGGTCGCAGTGTCCACAGTCTTTATGACTTTAGGTACCTAATCACCGGATCACATCAATAGGTAAAGATGGCTTTAGTGGTCCATTATATGGTATTGGATTTGGCAAAGACCCTACATAGGTTATATGATATGTATTTGTTGTAGACCCTTCGCGGGTTATGTGTTTTGGATTTATTAGAGATCCCTACATGGGTATTTTATGTTTTGTTTTATTGGAAACCCAACATGGTTCATTTACATATGGTCTTAGTATATGACATAAAATATATAGTATATGCATGTCTTTGGGTTGGTACACTTTGGACTCTCATATGTTTATATTGTGGCATGTGTATATTTGAATCTTAATAAGGACCTTGATTCCTTCCTTTATCTTGATTTATCCTTTTTGCTATTGCGATTATCTTTGGCCTCCTTTGTGTGGCATAAATTGTGTCCTCTTTTGCTAAGCCTTTCAAGTTTACCCAAAATTGATACAACCCACAGATGGAGTCTTGGAGGACAGATAATTGTAGATGCCGTTTGGGATGCGACGAGATGAGATGTTGGAGGGGCATTCAGGCTAAAAAATGTGACATTTTATTTTAGTTTTAGTTTTCTTTGATGTGAGATGTATTACATTTTAGTACTTTGGATATGTACATTTGTGTAAGGATGTATATAGTGTTATGAGCATGTTGAAGCTCTTTACTTTTGGATGGTTATGAGATATTCTAGACATGATGTTTTTACATTTCTGTTGCACTTGATTTACTTATTGTCATTTATATTCTACTGTGATGTGTTTGAGTAAATGAACTTCTAAGGATAAAAGAAAAGTAATTAAATTATATGCAAATTGATATGGGATGGATAAAGGGGTACCACACCTCGAACACGGGATCTCTTGGCTATGAGATACAGGTTAGGGGCATGTTATCCATTGTCACAGATCTGGATTTAGGCCCATTCCACAGCCCACAAAAACCAGGTCCTAACAAAGAATGTTAGGACTAGATAAGCCTTTATCTTGGGGAATAATGTGGGAACTACCCTTGTCCCGGGAGATAATGTGGGTATTACCCTTGTCCTGGGAGAATTATGTGAGGACATAACCCCCATTTGGTAAATGAGTGAAATCAGTTCCAAATTATTCAAGTGGACCATTGGTTTAATTTAATGAACAACAACTCATGTTCTATTTTGAAAAGAGTGTTCCGTTTCAAAAGAGTGAAAAGTTATATGTTATGGAGAATGAGAAGCACATGTTTTATAAGCTTTGCACCATATAATACTCATGTTTTCTCAAACATATGGTTTCCATTTTTCCATATATTTATGTCGATTGATGATTCTCTCTCAACTTTTGATATTCCTTATTGTTATGCTCCACTTGTCCCCTTTCTGTATATATTTTGTATAATCTCTTGCGAGCCATAGATTTACCCTTCCATAACATTTTCCAAATTAGAGGTATGAGGAGAGTACAAAGAGATGGATGAGGCGGCATGAGGGATGCATAGTTTTACTTGTTAATTTTGGATATGAGACATAGGGGCTTGTGTCATTTCTTTACTTTAAAACTTGTATTTGTGACAATTAAGATGTAATGTAAAACTTAGTTTAATTTCTTTATAATCCTTGTGGATTTTATAGAACAACACTTTATTTGGATTAATGTTAGTAGCTTCCACAATTATATGTCTAGTTAGAAGTAAAATGAAATTTTTTCGTTGCATATATTTTGTGATTGGATTAATAGAATGAAATAGACCAAGAAGGGAATGAATGAATGCAAGGTTTTGTTAATGTAATGATCTGAATCTGGGTTGCATATGGGTGTGAGCCAGGTCCAGGTTCGGGTTGTGACATTAGAACTTAGAGAAGACATTGAGCCTAATGTTGTAGACCTTAGAAAGATAAATCTGATGACCAAAAGCTAAAAGTGAGGTCCCAATATCATGCTCTGATAAAAAGATAGAGGGATTTTTCTGGCAAGGTGGTACCACCCAAAAATGATAGGACATGAGGCAGATGATGATAAGAGAAATGGTCCAGTCAGCAAAACAATTTTGAGTAACTAACTCAACAGAAGAGTGGGGTGTCCATGACTTGCAAACTGTTTAGAACCGAGTCGACAATCATTATTCAAATTTTGGAGGGAAGAAGTAGAACTTGAGCCACTAGTTCGAGGAAGAAATTGCTCACTACTTCAGGTTATCTATAAGAGGAGGTGGGTACATTGAGAAGGGACCTCACCAACATAAACACACTTACACATTGATTAGTCTAACATTATTAGTTCAGTTTTCTCTTTACAAACAACTTGTAGATTCATAGCTGTTTTAGTTTCTCTTAACTTCTTCTTCTTGTTGTTAGTGCTCTGCAGTTCCATATGATTGTTAAACTCTCCGTAAGTTTAGATCTATTAATATCCATTACATTTTATTGCTCATAGTTTGCATCTTGTTATTCATTATCAAGGTTCTTCTGTGGTATTTAGTGTTTTAAGTCCTTGATCTTCAAGGCTGAAAGAACCCATTTGAGGGAGGAACCCTAACCCTCATAATCACTTGATTTATCTTGATTGGTGGCCAGCCAGACGACCAAAGAAGAGATCATCTGGTCCTCCTGTTGTCTAACTTGGCGCCTGGGGTTTAAGGTGAAAAGGAATTTTGTGCCCATGTGGCACTGGCATGGGTACACAACCATTTACCAACCAACACAAGTATGCGAAGGTGATCGTTGCCCTTGTGAAATCGAAATTTGATTGAAAAATTTGCTTTAAAGGGAGACTTTGGGAAATGAGGATAAGGTAGACAGTAATAGATTTGGTAATATTAGGATTGCAAATCGGGCCAGATTGGTCTGGCTGAGGTTGGCTCACAGTATAAAAGCATAACCCACAATCAGTCCATGTCATTCAGCTCGAATTGACCTGTGATAATAAACAGGCTTCAAACAAAGTTCGGACTGGCTTGAATTTTAAAGCCCATGGCCAGTTAACTAAATAAAATATTAACCAATATGCTATATATATATATATAATTTCTATTTTTTACATTATATAAATATATTTTGTCATTCAGACTGGCTAGGCCCTTTGAGCTGATCCAGGCCTGGCCAAACTAGACCTGAATATCACTTTGGACCTGATGGACCCAAAATCAGCCCAACTTGGTCAAAGTTTGGGCCAAATAAAACATGCTTCGGGCCAGGCCAGCCCAAGTCACAGTCTGGTGTAGTATCCTGGATGTAAGGCTTTTAGTGGGGTAATATAATTAATTCTAAAGACATGTAGGTGTGCATAGTTTACTAAAAACATCATGCATAATAGGATTTATCCTATAGTTTGGTAGCAAGCTTTGAAATAGTCTTGGATTCTTTTCTTTCTTTATTTTTTTTGTTAAAATAAAAAATTCTTACTTTTTGATCGAATGAAAATCTAGTTATAAAATATTTGGTTACTCATTAGATCTGGGATAGCTTAAAGCAATCAACCAAGTGTGGCTAAAGGTTAGGAACTGTAGTCGAATTTGGTTTCGGGTTGAAACCTAGCAACCCGAACTAGTCAATCTGTTAAAATAAGTAGAGAATGCGAACCCAAACTTGGAAATACTAGGCAGGTTTGAGTGAGTTAAGCAGGATCTTTGGTAAAAATGCTGGTATAGCCAGAGCAGGTCTGGGTGAGAGTGCCAACGTTTTCCAGCTTGGTAATTAACAGGGCTAGGATATATGAACCGAAATTACTGAGGGAAACCGAATAGGTTGTGGTTAACCAAAAGGGTTCACGTGTTCATCTCATCTTCTCTCCTCTTGTTGTGACACGATTCTGACACGTAGCAATAGTAGTGGCAGAAGCCCAAAATGAGTCAGTTCCATTTTTACGTGGCAAGTTTCAGATAAATAATTTACTGTCACATTACCCCACAAAAAAGTCATTTTTCTGCCTATATTAATAAAATTCAAGAGTTATTACGCGATAGGTCAACATCTACTACATGCATGGTGAGTCTTGGGAGTTGGGACTGACATTTGGATAAAGAAAGGGAGCTTATATTCGCACCTCATGTTTTTGTAAGCACACCTCCCCTTTTTTGTTTTTCCTTTTATACCGCCTCCCAATCCTCTCTCCTACCTAAAATACTCCTCCCTTTATCCCACAGCCCACCCCTCCGGTGGCAACCCACCTCCTCCTGCGGCTACGGCTGCTACTTGCACATCAAAGAGCTCTCGGGCTCGCTCCATGCGCGCAACTGACGTATGGTCAATCTGTACACCCTGCTTGACAACTAGTGCATCCTCAGGGAATCTCACATCCTAGGATGTAAGAAGGATGGTGATCATGAATCTATAGGAAAGGCTCGACTTCATCGTGGAGTGTTTTACCTCATTGATCATAATGTGGCAGATGATCTAGAGACGTCAACCTCGTGCTATGCCACACAGTTATACACCACCCAAGCCATGTTGTTCGATATCTCGTTGTCATGTGTAGTCAACAACAAATTGCTGGAGTAGATGAGATTAAGTAAGCTGGCTGGCATATTGTACTCGATCAATCATAGCTTGCCATACCAATGAGGATGGGGATAGCTGATGAGTGCAACAATTTCCCTCTTGTTGAGGGATGCAAGCGGGTAAGGAACAGATTAACTTGCTAGGCACCGGATGCCTAGAATGGAGGTGATGAAGTCTGGATTGATGTGGATATCGGCTCCATGAACAATGGTGTCAAAAGAAACTTCTTTCTAATAGGGGTTGTGGACATTCGCATAGAAGAGGCACACTACCTCAACTTGAACCACATTGTCGAACAATGTGATATCCTGTCATTTTCCATTGAGAGGGACATGTCTAAGGAGTTCATCCTCAAGGAGCGACTGTTCCACAAATCTTTCAACGAACACTGGGCACTTTGAGAAGTACCACTAGTAGTTATCTGTGTTCTTCTTGTTTCGAAAGCAAGATATGTAGTACCACACCATCTTTGTGTCTTTCTTCATGTGTGGTGCCATAGATTCTTCATTATCTTAGAGAACCAAAGAATGGAATGGGAAGAATCCCTTTAGAAACCATGGAAAGTTGTTTGCATGAAGAAATGGGAGAGGAAACTCCATTTTAAAAAGCCTTGTGATGCTTCGGATTTGTGGTCACACCACTCAGTTAGAGCACTTCAACTGTTCTATTTTAGAAGAAACTAGGATAGGGAGCTAGGTACCCTTTGGGCACCCCTAGCCTTGTTCCTAGGTTATGTTTCTATGCACAATGTTTTCTTTAAAACACTTGTATGCCCATGTGCATAGATGTGGTACCCAGCCTTTTGATTCAACGAATCGAGTACATGCCTATTGAACCATAGAGGTATTCAAACCTCTTCGAGTCTAGTGTCTTTGTGAGGATGTTTGCCAGTTGATCCTCAGTCTTAACATAGTTTAGGGATAAGATCTTTTCTTTCACCAAATCACGAATGAAGTGACAGTGAATATCAACGTGCTTTGTCCTAGAGTATTGCACTAATTCTTGGAAATTTGGATCACATTATGTGCATCCACTTCCTACGGCAATGTACTTCACCTCAACAGTCGACAAGGATATGAAAATTTATTTGCGACTGCTTGCAGTCAAATACAATAGACTGGCAATAATACTCCTATAATATATAGGATCAATATCAACACCTTCGCGACCTTTGTGATTTTCTCACTGGTGCTTATTAGAGTATTAGTAGGTTGGAATCACTAAGTCTAAATTTCGAGACTAGATGCTTGGAAATTTTGGATTAATTTAGAAATATTTGATTTGATGTTTGTTAGATCTGTAATCCTAGGAAGATTTGTAATTCTCCCTCCATACTCATTTCAAATTTGAATTTCATTGTATTAGCGAACCTATGAGATAACTCCTCACAAAACGACTAAAAAATGATGTCTTCCACATATCTTTATGTGATGAGTATGTGACCATATTCCTTCTTGACAAAGAGATTTATCCACACTCCCCCTATCAAAGTGATGATCCAGTAAGAACTTGGTTAGTTTCTCATACTAGGCTCTAGGGGCTTGTTTCAGCCCATACAATAGCTTCTTCAATCTATATACATAGTTTAGCAAATGAGGATCCACAAATCCCTCAGGTTTCTCTACGTATACTTCTTCTTAAAGTATACCATTCAAAAAGACATTCTTTATGTCCATTTGATATAATTTGAACTTCAAATAACATGCAATAGACAATAAAATCTAGATAGAATCTAACCTGACCATAGGAGCAAATGTCTCCTCAAAGTCTATGTCCTCTTTCTGGGCATATCCTTTGGCTACAAGTCAAGCCTTGTTCCTCGTCACCATGCCTTGTATATCTTGTTTGCTTTTAAATATCCATTTTGTTCCAATAACATTTTTGTTAGAGGGTCTCTCAATTAGGAACCATACATCGTTCCTCTTGAATTGGTTAAGTTCTCCTTTCCTGACATCGATCCAATTAGGATCATTTAGAGTTTCTTTTACTTTCTTGGGCTCTATCTTGGAGGTGAAACAAAAAGTTTTTGATTTTCCTTCTTGTTCTCACTCCATCTTTAGGATTACCTAAGATGTCACTTGGTGTGAGTCCTTTTGTAATCCCTTTCTCCTTAGGATGAGGTTGGACTTTTTCATCCTCAGAGCTTTGTTGTGATGAGATCTCTTCTTGATATTTTTGAGATCCATCAATCTCTATGCGAGATGAGGTCTGTAACTCATTATCTGAGAATACAATTGGTATTTCTACTTATGTTGTTGTATTCTCATGATCATTAATGGTAACATTGATTGAATCTTTCATCGTAAGAGTCCTCTTGTTGAATACTCAGTACGCTCTATTATTGATAGAGTACCCTACGAAGATAGCTTCATCACTTTTATTTTTATCAAACTTCCCTAAGTGTTCTCGATCCCTTAGGATGTAGCAACTCCATTCTGTTGTGGAATCTTTGGTGCTGAAAATTCATGCCTAATGCCCATCTTATCATACCAATCCGAGAACTTCTAGTTCTCGAATTCCCTTACATGGTCACTTTAAATGCGCTTGATGGGGATGTTTTTTAACTTAATTCTTTTGCAAATGTTCAAGAATTCATCAAAGGCCTTAGATTTCTCTCTTAGGAATGTTAACCAAGAGAACCATGAGAAATCATCCACCACTACTATGAAGTACATCTTACCTCCTAGACTCTCCATTCTAGTTGGACCGGCCAAGTCCATGTGGAGAAGTTCTAGAGGTCTAGATGTCCCTATTTAGTTTGTCTTCTTATGGGGAACTCTAGTTTGTTTGCTCATTTGACAACCTTTGCACATAGGATTATCAACTTGGGTCAATCTAGGCAAGTCTTTGAC
>JAOXJP010268506.1:0-20373 GCA_025762735.1 Platanus orientalis | reverse complement strand
AGCCAATGCTCGCCTCGAACCTAGAGGGAAACGTGTCTCCATGGGGTTTTCTTACCGAAATTTCGGCAGCACCTCCCGTATCTGGGACCCATGGGGACAAGTGTCTCATATCAAGAGGTTATAACACGTGATAGACAACAGTTTATAGTAATATCTATCCATAGAGATAACTGCATGCAAACCATCTAACTATCTATATGGTAACCATTTTCATTCTATATGGTAACCATTTTCATTCATAAAAGAAAATATATACATGCCACCAAAATACATCCTTGGTTACCCATACAAGTACTAACCCAATAATCATACAAAATGGGTTATGCCCAAATACAAGGTGACTCATAATGATGCCTGAAATGGAGAGTACACAAAGCCACGGTAGACTGGGATCATACATCCCTATATACACTATACACAAAAATAAAACTACAAAATACCTCAGAGATGGCGAGTGTCACTAAGACTGGGGATCTGATCGGCCTGAAGTACCAAGAATGTCTCTATCTGAAAAAGAGTGGTTTAATCATGAGTAAGCTATACTAGCTCGTAAGGGATCCCCATATTTCATAATTTATAGTACACACACCCAACAATGCAACAAGACAAGCATGCAACTCAACAACAGTGACACCATAGCAATGATAGAATGTTAAACAAGCTAAGCAGTGATATATAAACATAATCATCCAGTCTTAAGCATAAGTAATTTTTAACTCATCCCAAAGAGTTTATTCTGCTAGATCATTATAACATGACAATTAATAAACATCATTTTTATATAAAGATGCATAAAAAGCTAATATAAATTTGCAAATTTGGTACTCTTAGGTGCTAATATCTCATTTGATTGACAGATCCATGCTAAGCAACATTAACCATGTAGAAGTGGTGCAAATCAAGTCTCAAACACTGTATAAGTGCATACTGCTAACTGGATCCCATTTAGTGGTGGCCAACCACTAAACAGTTTCGGCAAATCCGGGGATCCCATCTGTGCCTAAATACATAGGGAAGGTAATAACCATAAGTTATGCTCCACGAACCCCGCTTGGTGATCTTCTCACAATAAGTCATATGGGCAGCTCTAGATAAATTTGGGGGTTCCTTCTGCGCCTCCCTACACAGGGATATGCTAATTTTGGTGCATTCACCAGGCCGCCCCGGCCCCAGCCTCATCCATGGAGCACCATGCAAAGGTATAATTCATTAGATTGTAAAGATATATATGTATATATTTATGCAAGGCATGCTGCCTACTTGGGTTTTTTTTAAAGGGTTAATATATCCTAAGAAGTGTATCGACCAAGGGAATAATCCCATTCCATAAAATTTAAATTCTCACAATACCGAGCTCTCAAAACCCTTCTCATGGACTACTACATGAAATTCTTTAAAAAAATACGCGTGATACAAAAAATAAATAGTACAATTAAGAGTCAATTCTTTCTATCTATTCTATTTTATGTTCTTCTACATTTAAGAACCAATAACCACCAATAATCTTAGAAATTGATATGCAAATAGTCTATAAAGATAAGAATAACAGATTCTGCATTTTGTTAAATTCTATAATCAATAATTTCATGTAAAAATAGGTTTAGAAACCTCAACCCTACAAAATGGCTTAATTATTTTAGGTTAACCCTAAAGGTAAATCTACAGACAACAACCAGTTTACAGGTAACAACTAATTTATACTTCTTAAATAAAAAGAGAATACTTCTAACAGTTAATATATGTATTGTTCATCAAATATAACCAAAAATAACCAATTAACAAGAAAAGAAAAAGGCAAATCAGGCACACAGCTCAATATAAATAGTAAAATATGAAGACCACTTACCTGATCTGGGGAAATCTGGGCCAAACCCCCACTTTCCCTTTCTTTTTTCCCCTTCTCCTTCTCTTTTCTCTTTTCTCCTACTGTTTTCCCCTCTCACTGACGCTCTGAGGGTTTTTCACGCAACGGGGTGTAAAACCCCTCTTTTCGTTCAATTTATACTTCTTTTATTTTTTATTCCCTAATTTACCCCTGCAGGCAGTTAAATGGCATTAGGGGCATTACAACAAATGTCCCTGATTCTTGGTATCTTGATACCGGACCGAGTAATCACATCTTGCCTAACCTCAATAATTTGAACCTGCATGCTCCTTATTCCAGTCCAGCTAAAGTCACGGTTGGGAGTGGACTGGATCCAGTAAACTTCTTAGTGTTAATCATCATTTCAAACTAATTTATGTGTTGCATATATCCCATATTTCAGTTAAACTTCTGTCTATCCAAAAATTAGCACATGATAACAATTGTATATTAACCTTTGATGCTGAATCGTTTGCAATTCAGGACTGATCCTTGAAGCGTGTGATACACCACAGCTTCAATGAGAATGGAGTTTACCATTGAGACCTTTACCTGCTTCAAACTCTGTTGTAGCCTTTCACTGCAAGAATTTTCAAGTGTACCTGCCACTATAGGCTAGGCCATCCTTCATAAAAAAAATATTACAATCTGTCTTGAAAACATTGAATGTACCTAATTCCTCTGTTCTGTTATGTTCTCATTGTGATACTGCTAAGATTCACAAACAACATTTAAATCTGTCTAATGCTTGTTCTAGTTCACCATTACAGTTGCTACATAGGGCCCTGCCTCTACTTCCACTCCTAGTGGTTTTCGATATTACCTAATTCTAATTGATGATTTTTCTAGATGTGTGTGGGTTTATTTACTAAAGACCAAATCCAAAGTTTATTCTGTATTTTCTAATTTCAAAATCCAAGTTGAAAATTAGTTTCCAACCATAATTAAAAAGATAAAGATAGACGGTGGAGGTGAGTTTGTCAACAACAAATTTGCAGAATTACTCTCGAGCAGTGGTATCATTCATCAAATTACTTGCCCATACACTCCCTCTCAGAACGGTATAGCAGAAAGAAAACATCGGCAAATTGTGGAGACAACGGTAGCAATGTTACAGACTGCTTCAATGTCGGTCAGGTTTTGGGGAGAAGCTGTACTCACATCGGTTTATCTGATTAATAGACTACCAACATCAGTTCTTCAAGGCTTATCTCCTTTTAAAAAACTATTCAACAAAATTCCAGATTATAGTTTTTTACGAGTTTTTGGATGTGCTAGCTTTCCCTGGGTCGGACCATATTTACAATACAAGTTACAGGTTCGATCAAAGTGCTGTGTATTCATTGGTTATTCCCATAATACAAAAGGCTACAAATGTCTTGATAAAGACACTGGTCGAGTCTTCATTAGTCAACACACTTTTTAGAGAGACTTTCTTTCCATTTCAACAAGGTTCTACTAAAGTGTAGCAACCTTCGGAACCAGTACTGGGTTCAGACCCTGGGTTTCGAAATCCCAACTGACTCTTCACAGACTTGCAAAAATGATATATAGGTACAGTTGGATCTTTTACCATTACAAAGGATGTCGTTGGCACCATTGGATCATATTTCAAAAGTTTCGCCATCTCAGTCGTTCATTCAGGCACCAGTTTTGCCATCGTTGGATTTTAATAACACTTATCCACATGTGGAAAACTCAAACTTATCTCATACTGATTTCAGCTGTCAAATCCGCTTGATAGAGATCCTACGACTCATTCTTCTCAATGTCAAAATGATAATCATCGTGCGAATTTAGAAAACTTACCTCTAAGTAGATCTGATCCATCAACTGATGCGATTAGATATCAGCCGTCATATCACTCATTACTAAATTCATCTTTTTCACCTGAGCACCCGAACAATTCGTCTTCTCCACCCGAACATCTCTCAACCCTACCCGAGTTAGATAATGCTGCAACCTCATCAAATTCTTCAACCAAATAAACTTCCGCTAAACTCTGTTTCAACTACAACAAATAGCCATCCAATGATCACTTGCTCAAAGAGTGGCATTCAGAAACCCAAGAAGGTTTTAACTCTAGCAGCATTTACAGAAACTGAGAAAGAACCAGAATATTACAAAGATGCAGTGTCTCATCCAAAATGGACATATGCAATGGTTGAGGAGTTTCAGGCACTAACAAGAAAGCAAACATGGGAACTAGTTCCGGCTACCTCTGATCAACATCTTATTGGCTGTAAATGGGTGTATAAACTCAAGAGAGATTTCCAAGGCAATATCGCTAGATATAAAGCGCGACTTGTTGCTAAAGGCTACAATCAGTGGCCCGGTCTTGATTTCCATGACAATTTGGTCCTGTGATTAAGATGACGACGATTCAACTAATACTTTCCTTTCAGTTGGAGGGTTCATCAACTAGATGTGAAGAACACTTTTTACACATAGTTTATCTGAAACTATTTTCATGAGTCAACGTCTTGGTTTCGTTGATGCTCAACACCCGAATCATGTCTGTAGATTGAAAAGGCTATATACGGATTAAGGCAGGCTCCAAGGTCGCGGTACACTCGTTTTTCAATCTTTTTACATCCTCTAGGATTCAAAATGTGTTATATAGACAATTCTCTGTTTGTTCGACACAGTTCCCAGTCTATTATCTTCCTACTTATATATGTAGATGACATCTTGGTGACAGGGAATGATCCTAATTTGATTCTACGACTCTACTTGTGCTGAATAGAAATTTCGATATGAGATATCTTGGGGATCTAAAACACTTTATTGGTTTCATTGATGCTCAATACCCGAATCATGTTTGTAGATTGAAAAAGGCTATCTACGGATTAAGGCAGGCTCCAAGGTCATGGTATGCTCGTTTTTCAATCTTTTTACATCCTCTAGGATTCAAAATGTATAATACAGACAATTCTCTGTTTGTTCGACACAATTCCTAATCTATTATCTTCCTACTTATATATGTAGATGACATCTTGGTGACGGGAATGATCCTAATTTGATTCAATGACTCCTACTTGTGCTGAATCGAAATTTCGATTTGAGATATCATGGGGATCTAAAGCACTTTTTAGGAATTGATTTTATAAAATATCAGTCAGGAATGTTACTTTCACAGAAACAATATGCACTTGATTTATTACATAATGCAGGTATGGAAGATTGTCATCCATGCCCAACTCCGATGTCTCTTCAGAAGACTTATCTTGTGATCCTCCTTTTGAAAATCCAAAACTTTACAGAAGTTTGGTGGGGGCCTTGCAGTATTTAACCATCATATGATCGGATATATCGTTTGCGATTAACATAGCCTGTCAACTTATGCACAGTCCTAATCTTTCTCATTATGTGGCATTAAACGTATAAATACGTTAAGAGTACCCTACAACATGTTACATTACACTCCTGGTTCATTAGTACTTCATGTGTATTCAGATTCTGACTGGGCAGAGAACCAAGTTGGTAGAAGATCAACCAGTGGCATCACGGTCTGTTTAGGAAACAACCTGGTTATGTGGTCTTCCAAGAAACAAGCCACCATCTTAAGGTCTTCGACAGAGGCGAAGTACAGGCCGTTGGCTTCAAACCACAGCCGAGATCTGTTGGATCCGTATGTTGCTAGCAGAACTTCGGTTACCATTACTCAAGAATCCGGTTGTATGGTGTGATAACAAATCGGTCATATCATTGGCGTCTAATTCTGTTTTTCATGCTAGGACAAAGCATATAGTGCTTGCCTTTCATTTTACAAGGGGAAAGGTTCTTCAAGGTGTTCTACAAGTTCATCATATACCTACCAATGAGCAACATGCAGATATACTAACAAAATCATTACCTTTCTCAAGTTTTAGTAAGTTTAGATCCAAGCTCAAAGGGAGTCCACTTTTGAGCTTGCAGGAGGATGATAGAAGTAGTGTTGTAAAGGAGTGTAAGACGTAGAGTTTGTTAGAAAGTTGGAGTTAGTTATGGTGGTGTAATTGTGTAAATGTAATATTCTTTTGTAAACCAATTCATTATAAATATAGACCTCATCACAGTGTGAGAGGCATTCTGGTTGTGATTCATTCTTTGTTTCTTTGCTCTCTGCTTTCAATGGTTGCTTTGAGTATAGTGAGGTTCTACTAAGTTTCTTGGTATTCTGCATTGTCTTCTCGGTTCTTAGAAGTGTCTTCAGTTCGGTACTTCGACTACGCTCCTGAATCTTGAATTTTCATTTTATTAGTTGAGTTCTAAATATTTTTCAGATTTTATAAAACAGTTTATAGCTTCTTGGATTGAAAAGCAAGATGTAGTCACTTTTCAATTTCTGTTCTAAGATATTTCAAAATTCAAACATTTATTTGAGATTCATCGATCTTCACTTCAATAGATGAAAATTCTTCTACCCTATATCCTAATCTCTTTCTCCATAACCGTAGTGTTTTTATTTTTTATTTTTTTATTTAGTTATTTATCTCTTATATTAGCTTAATTTAAGGAGAAGGCTTCTGTTGTGGGCATCAGGGCCTATTCAAACTAAGTGACGTAGGAATTAGTAGAAAACAAAGAAAATAGAAGGTAGTAAAGATTTTATAGAAATAACTAATTTAAAGAGATGGTATTGGAGGAGATTGGAGAAAATGGTGCTGTGCTTCCATAACAAATACAGATGTGAAAGGAACTGGGAGGGGGGAAAATTGGAATTTGTTTCAGTGGGTATTGACAAATTCAGCCTGTAGCATTTACTAAAACCTTAAGGAGATTATTCTTGCTCTTGGAAATAAGCTTTCGATCACATTTGAAGCGGTTATGCTATAGTGGAGTGGAGAATTTAGTTTTGTTTGACATAAATACCCCCAAAACGTGGCTAAATTGGTAGGAAAGTTATCAAGAGATCTCTGCAAACTAGGGGTGTTTTCTTTTGGCATTTCATCCTCTATGAATCAGATTACCAGTTCTGCAATAGCAGTCTGAATGATTAGTAAAGGAGTTGAAAGGTGTAGCCTTTAGCATCGAATTTTTCTTTTTATGGGTTATAGAGGGTGAATTTGTATTATTAAAGAAGAAACTTGGTGTTTCTTGAAATATCCTAGCCCCAAATTGGTGGTGCATTAATGTGGATGGATAAATTAGAGCCACAGGAACTGGTTTAACATCATTTGTAGGAACCAATTGGACTCCCTTTGGCTCAATTTGTTTCCAGCTACCATTCGCATCTATCATTTCGTTGAAGTTTCAAGATCCGTAAAGGCACCCAACTTTCCATGGAGCTAGGAATTCATGAGCATTAGCCCAGCTTCTTGGTAATTTTTATTTATCTTTACTTATATGTTAGAAATGAAGTCACAAGTTGAGGCAAGATGTTTGGAGAGAGATAAACAAAGCCATGGACTTCCTTGCTCGATAATTTAATTTTATGAGATTTTACTATTTTCTTTGATGGCTTTTCTACCATTCCTAAAGAGATTATAAAAGAAGATCTATGGCATGGAAGTACCTATGGTTGTATTAATTGCTTTATTATCTTCTCAAGAAAGGGTTTGGTAAAAATTGGAATGATTACAAGTGATAGGTATCCACATCATCATGGATTCCCCGGAGTCCCTAATTAAGAGTCTTCAAAATAAGATTACTTTCTATTATTTTTATTTAGATGAATAATTTAGCTAATTATTTTAATTAAGGGCTCTAAATTAATTAATTTTTTGACATAACAAAAACAATGTATTTTAACTATCCTTTTAGTTGTATTTTGAATTCTGAACATGAAGAAAAATACATTACATTAAATGAAAAATAGATAGTGGGGAACAAAAAGAAGCTATTCCTTATTTTTTTTTAATAAGAGAACAAATGTTCTGTCCAGGATTTTTATGTCCTGTGTCCTCACACCACAAGCTGGCACGTTATTTTTTTTGACTACAGATAGTTTTGTGGCATAAAGGAGAAGGTAGAACATTAAGCGTGGAGAGACATGCCGAAGGCCAGATGCATTAGGAGCGTGACACAGGACAAATATGAGGAATAGAAGATATCGAAAAAGAGAAGAAAAGAAATAGGAAAGAAAGAAGAATAAATAAAAGAAAATAGAAAATGAGGGATGGTTACCTCTTAACGTGGAGAAGATAAGGAGGTGAAGAGAAAGAAGAGAAGAAAATACGAGAAAGAAGAAGAGGAAACGTGGGGGTGATAGAGGAGATAGAGAATGAGGAGTCGTTAGACTCAACTCTCACCAAAGAGATAGGGAGGGCCCACAGCCGCACACACAACTATCACACTCAATTTAATTCATAATTCACTATTTTATTGATATCGGTTGGGCCTTAAATAGGTTTACAAGATCTTTTGAAAATAAAATGATAATTCCTAAATCTTAAGATTTTAATTGGACTAAATCTCCTAATTTAAACAACTTTCCCAAAAGATAAGATTCCAAAAATATTGAGATTCTTGTTAGCTTGTCAACTATATCTTTGTGGACTCACATGATAAAAAAAATGAATCCTAATTAAACTCAAATAAGGCTGCATGACTAGGCATTGTGTAGACCCTTTTAGATCTTCAAAATATCTCTAAAATATTAGAGATTATTGTGGCTGTTGACCAGTTCAATATGTGGGGCCCATTGTTGATTTTTGAGAGTCACAAGAATACAACCCATGTGTTGGATGACCAGCCACTTTATGGGGCCCATTGTCTGATATGACAATCCATTAAAGATACAAAAATACCCTTAGACATGGGTTGTACGACCAACACTTAAATACTCCTATAAACTTAACAAAAACATAAAAAAACACTCCTAAGACTTCTATAAATTGCTAATAACCTCCTCCCATGGCTCTATGGACGTATTACATGAAAAATTCTTATAAAATAAAATAATTTATCTGCATTTGAAACATGCTCTCTTTTGGGGAGGTACTTAAGGTAGCCGCTTCATTGCAGCTGCATTATTCTCTTGGGGTGGGGAGAAATTTGGCCTCGAATTTAGTAGCATCCACTCGCCGTTATTACTACTACAAGAAGAATGGTCAAGGTTCCGTAAAATAGGTGATGAATAAGGCGGAGGACCAAGAATAAATTTTTAACACGAACCAACAAGCATGGTTGAAGGGTGCCTCTTTGCCTTGGATTTTATGGGGAGCTTCTCATGCCTCGACAACTTTTTAAACTCGGGTTTTACCTTAGATCAATCAGGATTATCTGCACTTCTTCGCAAATTAGTGATTTTAGACTTGATTGGGTGCATGGCTAGTGGTGGAGGATTGATTGAGGATAGACACGTCACAACATTCTTGTATTTGTCAACTATTGGCTTCATGCTTAGGGTAGTTGTTGATGAGATAGAAACAGCTGGAGCTGATGTAGGCCCTAAACGGACAATTTTATTGTTTCCAAAGTGTCCATTATAGAATCCAAACGAGCCTCAATTGAATCCATAGTGTGACCGAAATCCTGATTTATTTCCCTAATCGTTTGACGATTATAAACAAGTTAGGAAAGAATATAAGCCTTGGTAGGAACCATAATGTGAAACTATCAATTAGGTAGGAGAAAAAATGACCCTAGCTAGATAAGAATTAGCTAGAATCTAGCTCTGATACCAAATCTGACGTAGGAGAAATCTATAATCAGCAAGGGGATGTCCAACACCCTAGTCTCTCAAGTATGGAAGTATAGTAGCAAGGATATGTAGAAGCAAATTGAACGAGGAAAAGAAGATGATGAGGATTATGAGAAGAAAGAGAGAAAAGGTCGTTGGGTTTAGAGAAGAGAGAGAAAGAGAAATAGAGAAGGGGATTTACTCATGTGATGTAGAAGAAGAGAAGGAGAGAGAAAGCTTGGGGAGTCCACTACTCAATCTAAAAGATACCTAGGGTTGTAATCCTCCAAATTCACCACGTGAATTCAAAATTTCAAATTAATATTCACCATCTTTATTGCAATCTAGTTGGACCTTAAATAGGCTTACTTCTTTTGAAAAAAATCATAATTCCTAAATCCTAGTGTAACACTAAATTTTGAGCCGTGTATGATATGAGACAAAATTCGTTGGACAAATTACCTAGCCATTTTTAGAGGCTAGTTTATTATTTTATGTGTGGGGAACTAAGACTCCAAATCCAGGGGATTTGTTAATTATAACCGTTTAGCATAGCCAACCTCTGATTATTTTTAAGTTACTTAGTATTATATTACAAAATAGAGTTGCAATTATATAAAAGAGAAGGAGGGGGAAGAGATGATGCTCTTTCAAATATATATAGTATGGATTACACTTTGCTCATTAACCAACAAGTTTACCTATTTATGACTTGAATCATCCTCAAGCTCTCTATGATGTCTTCCTTGGGGAGGTTGCAGAGGTATAATAGACATACTCCCTCCTCTTTTGGAAGATAGGTAGCTTGTAGAACTCCAATAGATGAATGAGCTTACCTTGTGATAAACTCCTTCAACTTTCTCATTCCTCCTTCTAGTTTTTTCTGTATATTCTCTATGTGTGTGCTTCCTACATGCATGTAGGTATTTATAGGCCACAAAAACAAGTTTAGAAAAGAGTTTTCATTTAAGGAGAACTCTATCTCTTTCATATCATTTCTGTTGAGATGGGATTCTTCAAATCCTATCCCAAGGATTTAGGTGATTCTTTTATGCGAGAATCCACCATCTTCCATCTTCTAGGCCATTAAGTGACTCACAAGAGTCGTGGTTATCTAAAACAACCTTCTTGGGAAGAGATAAAACCAGTTTTTAGTTTCTGATTTCCGTAGCGTGTGAGTACATTCATGCACACTTTCAAGTAACTGAAATCCTTTCATTCGTGGCGAATGAAGATCCAAATTTTCATTCACCGTGATTAGTGTGATGAGTGAGAAATATATTTCACATTCGTACACACTTTTGGGCTTTCAACAATTGCCACCTCAAAAAATGCATATGAGTGCAACCAGGAGATGGTACATTTTTTGAGGCCAAAATAATGGATTTTAGTTATTTTTGTCGATACACCTTCTTTATTTGTTCCTGAGACTTTTCAACTTCTTTGTATTTTGACAAATATACTCCCACGAGTATATAAATCCTATTTCTTCTTCCTTATCTCATTCATTCACAGTAGAACTTCACAAGTTATTGAGATTTCTTTCTCAGCCCATAGTTTCTTGAAAACGTGAGCTCTCCTCTATCTTTTTCCTCTTTCTTTCTTTTGGGTGATTATCTGAGGTATGTTATACCATGAAAGAATACTAGTTTTTCTTTCTCTCTCTTAATTTTGATTTCTTTTTTTGTATGAAAGAGAAAATCTTTGTAAAACCAAGAAAATCATTGGAAAGGTTTCAAGACAATAGTTCAAACCGTCTATGTCTATTCTTTGTCTTTCCTATTTTCAGCTTCGACTGTCACCCTCGGGGTGATCATCACCTTTGTAGCTCATTCGCAGCCTCCTGGTTTATCTAGTGAGTTACTTGCTTGAGTGGGCTACGAATGGCTCCTCCTTGTTTCATTCACGAGTTGAGTTTGAGACATTTAGTGTGTGCGAATGATACTTTTAATCTACATTTGCCCACATTTAATGCCACTCGAGGGCTATTGTCGTACCAAGGAAAATTTATTTCTTCTATTATTTTTAAGTAATGGCACCCAAAAGAAAGTCCTCAAGGATAAACAGGGGTGAATCCTCTGCTCCTCCTATTGATATCCATCATAGAAAAATGAGACTTAGGTCCTGGACAATCCAAGACCAACTCCTACGACAAGACCAAGTCGTAGTCCTGTAGTAAGGCTAGGCCGCCTTATTGATCCTATACTGATTATCATTGACTCATCAGATTCTAAGGATAGTCCTTCAATAATCAACTCGACTGATTCCAAGGATACCATCCCCATACCAGCGGCTACCTCATTATCAGAAATTGAATCTTCTTCAGAATCTAAACCTGTTTCGACTCCAGAGCCTATCTTAGAACCTACTCCCTCATCAGGTATTTATCTTCATTAAGAGTATTTGGGCCATTTTAAATTTTGACTCATTTTCTCATTGTGTAGAACTTTCCTTTGAAGACCAAGAGGTCCTACCACCATGGGACTATAGTGAAGTGGAATTGGAGTATTTTTGTGATAATGCAAAACAGTCACATGGAGCCCGGACTTGCCACCTGCAAGATCTCACTGAGATGGATCTTGCAGAAATTGCATTGCTATGCACTTGGGCTAGAGCCTTATCTTACTTAGATGATGTGGAGATGTACTTAAAAAATGCTAGGATCAGAAGGACAGTGGAGTCTCTTCTGAACTCCTTTACTGCTATGGCGCAGGCTAAGGAGACCTTAAGGCTTGCTCAACCCTCTCCCAATCTTGAAGCCCTCATCAAGGAATTAGAGGAGAAGATAACTGATTTTAATCAGAATCATGCAGAAGCAACTCATTTGGAGAGCTTTGTGCGCATAGAACTGGCGATGCTAGAGGAGCATTTTCATTATATTAAGGTGGAATATGCATGCCTTTGGCATAAGATGAATGGTTACTATGCCACCCTAGAAGATAGTGTGGGTGTTGTTAAGCATAAAGAACAACTGATTACTTGGGTCAAAGCTATCTTGACTGCCAGACAAGAGAGGGGAAATGATGAAACCCACCCCGAAAAAGTAGTTAAGCGGGCTGATGCTGATGCCATCCTTCAACAACAGACTCCTATCTCTGAAGCACTCCAAGACATACTTAGAGCTTTCATTTGATCTTCCTTATCATGAAAGATATTTGTTTTCTTCTGCTCTTTTAATATCATGAATGGACATGTAATCCATTTCTCCAGTCTTATCAATGAATCATCTTTTCTTTTTTATATCTCTATAATCTTTGTGTTTTTGATTGAAATAATCGAAACTTTATGCTTCACCCCAACTTTCTTACTTTTATTTGTTAAATCCTTCTAAAATAAGCAAGATGGTTGTCTGTGAATGTTGTGTACTTCAAAGAATTTGTACGTTTCAAAATTTGAATCTGATCATTTTCACAGATTTAGAAGCCACTACTTTAACTTTTCAGAGATTGGATACCTTGTTCTTTGCTACCCCAAAAAGCAAACATTTAATCTTGGCTATGGCGAATAAAAATCATTTTTATCATTCGCTGATAACATCTTGGTGAATTAGGAACTAATTCATCATTCACTCATTAACATGTGGGCGAGTGGAATTTTATTTTCTCATTCGTGCATGATTTTTGGATTTGTGTTCTTCGAGAGATAATGATAACTGGCGGCTCATGTCTCTTCAATACCTACTCATGGTGAAGGAAATGACACTTTTGCCTTTATCAATAGGCGCGCTCTTTCAAATCCCTTGTGTTCTAACCAAGTTACTCCCACGGGTATAAAAAGATTCCCTTCATCTTCCTCAACCATTCAAACCTCTTTATTGTGTGAAAATCCCATTACAAAGCACTTAAAATATTCTTGCTTGTGTGGTTTTGTAACAAAATCTTCAACTCCAATCTTTGTTTATCTTCACGTTTCCATACTTTTCAAAGGTATAAGAACCTTCATCCGTGAAATTTTCTGAGCTTTCTTGGTTTCAAACACCCGAAAACCCCATTTTCTTTCTCTTGTTGAGTTCTAAGGTCTCAAGCCTCAAATCCATTGGTTAAAAAGTTTCGGATTACTAAGGTGAGCATCTTGGCATAATCTTAGTGGACTTTTACGAAGTTTTGGGGTTTTAGGCTTGAAAACCCTTTTAGGAACTCTGGTCTTCGTCTTAGGTGAGGACAAGAGTTTCTAAAAATCATTCGCCGCCTTTGAACTAGCTTGTGTGGTTGCAAAATAGTCTCCCTGCATTCACTCACAGGTTGGGGCACCTCCCATTCGCATTCTCCTTGCTTGACGAGATGTTGGGTGCAAATGGGTTGAAATTTTCTCATTCGCCCACAACAAAGCGTTATGACGTTGATTCTCATTGTTACGAAAGTGTGCATGAATGGAAACCAGAATCCACATTCTCCACACACACTCGCGTAAATATTTATAAGATGTTAAAATGTACATACTTAATATTTTATTTTGGCTTATCTTCTTTGTAGAGTCATGGCTCCCATAAGAAAACTTTTATACGACTGTGAATGCCGCGAGAGCCTCCTTTCTCCCATTCTTCAAACACATGAATGGGTTCATAGCCAAAGCCTTTTTGACCCAGAATTCCTTGACCCGATAACATATCATGCACCAAGCCCTCCCAACTATATTAGACACATCTATAAGGGTTGGTGCCATTTGGACGATCGGGCTTACCGAGACAACTCGACACATGACACAATTCTTCCCTCCATTGAGGAAAGGGAGACTCTTATGGACTCTACTACCAGAAATTTCAAGAGTCTAATTCAAAAGATTCACTTGGAAGAAGTAGCATGGGTCAATTGAAATTATAGAGGATCTTCTTCCTTCTTAGTCAGAGGAAGGAAATGAGAGGCTCTCATTAAGCATTGTCTTAGCAATTACTGCACAAGGATAGATGTTGTCGGAATGACCAAATCCCTATGTGGTTCCATTGGAAACTTCGATAAGCATCATGCGATGGTGGCAAAGGCAATCTCAAGGTGGTGCCCTGACACCAACACCTTTCTATGTCAATATGGAGAGTTAGGGATCTCGTTGTGGGAATTCATTGGTGTAAACAACTTACCTTTTGAGGGAAGGTTAATGGAGGAATACATTCCCTTCAACAAGCATTTTAAGATGTTTTCCACTACATGTCAGAGATTATTATAGATATTTTCTGAGTTTAATGATGTGAGCGTTTCATATAGTAGCTTACTTGGCCGCATTTTCCAGGGTCCTTCGGCCATGTTTGCTAGGGGTAAACCTCTACCATAGACCAAGGATAATATCCGATGAAGTGTTGATCTTGACGGCCCCACATTCTTGGCTGGGATATATGCAGCCTTTTTGAGTGGATGGGCCCTCCCGAGCAATGTGGGTGAATGTATTCACCCCAATGTGTTCATTTCTACCACTAATCTTGCTGACGGGATACGCATGAACCTAGCGGTCCCTAGTCTCTGCTGTTTATATAATGGTTTGCGAGACATTATAGAAGTGGGCCTCCAAGAAGGCCGGATTGGGGAGAAGTTGGTGTACTTTCTCCTTCAATCTTTATGTGCGTGGCTACACTTCCCTTCCATTTACCAGAGAGGAGATAAAGATCTTCGCAGGATTGCATACATCAACGCTTTGAAGAATTAAAGAGCGGAAATGGTGTTGCGCCCTGCTGTGTTATTTTATTTTACCCAAAAGCTCGTCCTCATCCTAAATCACTTATTTGGTAATCAGACCCTAATAGATGACGGGTCATTATCGGGAGAGGCTTGGGCATACTTTTTCTCTCTCAGGAGTGGCAAACTAACCTAGAGGAGGAACAACCATTTCCACGTGGAGGCCTACAATCCTCATAGATTTGTTCGCCAATTCTCTTGCTTTCAAGGACTTGTTTCCCTTCCCACCCGCACGAAAATAGTATGTAAGGCAACCACTTTGGAGAGGATTCAAGAGGCCTATCTATTCTTTGTGAGGTTGGGAATAGGTAGCGAGGCGGTTATACCTGAGGAAATGGCCGAGCAAGATAACCTTCAATTTGATTACCGTTATGCCAAATGGTGGTATAACTTATTCTTTTCTATCATAAGACATAATGAGGTGAGGCCAACTTTAACACTATTTTTAGGACAATCAAGGCACTGTAATAATGGCTGACAAGTCCCACAATAAGAATTTAGCCCAGAAGACATCGGTCGTGCAATGGCCCAAGAGATCTAATAAGTAGCCATGGGACCATAAAAAATATAAAGAGGTGATTCCACCATCTCCCTCAGCCACTGCAGAGGATGAAGTCGAAGAACAACCAAATAAACCAAAGAGAAAAAGAAGTGTGAGAAGAAAATCTCGTGGGAGAAAACCCCAATGCATCTCGTCTCCTGCCCGGGCAAGAAACCATAATGAATGCCTCCAATTTATGAAGATGATTTTGAAGATATCGGGGGTTATCCCATCAAAGAACCTCGATAGACATCGAAAAGGGTAGAACGCCGTGAAATCCCCTATGATAGAGAATTCATGTTAGGGGGCTAGACCCCTGAGGATCGAGTGCAGCTAGCCAACATATTACCCGTGATGCAAGAGCAAGGCCTGGTGTAGCCTTTTAATCATCCCTCCCGTATTTTCACCAAGCGAAGGGTTGCACCCAAAAGTCATGATGAAAAAGATGTTATTCCTACTAGACCCGGGGCACATATAAGATCAAGAAGGCCATCGGGTATCCAACGTTATACCTCCCACCATAAATTATGTCATTTATAGCGTGATTCGATGAGAGATGGTGACTTCGTGGGAGCACAGGGCATCTGTGCAAGATTTGATTATTACCATGAGCTGTTATGACTTAGAGGGTCATTTTCTAGATTACATCTTCAAGAAGATGACTGGTATCACGAGGGAGCTTCAAGCATATATCCCTACCAGCCAAGACATCTCATCGGTGACCTGTGACTCACTTCCCGATTTTATAGAAAATATCAGGAAGGAGTTGGTGACTACAAGAAGGATATTACCCTTTGTTACATTTGAATCCAGCCATGGGACTGTGGAGAAGCACCTAGGAGAAGATGAGACATTTTGTTTTACGATTAAGTGTTCTCTCGCCATTGTCTAGCCTATTCACTTTAGTGATGAGCCCATTAATGCAGAAGAAGCAGCGGCTCAGGTCTAGCACGTCTTAGCCGCGTCACGTGAGACGGTTAGGGAAGCGCCCTATGTCCCCTTCAAGGGGAAGGGTGTAGTCGAAGATGCTGAGTCCCAAAGTGCTACCGACGTAGGGACCTCTTCGAGTATTCGAGAAGTTGGTAGGTCTTCCCGTACACCTTGCAAGCAAGATCCGTGGAGTCCTTCACCCACACCTGTTAAAGAGCATGTCCAAGTATACTTGTGACTTTAGTATATTTACTATTCCGAGATCCTTTATTTTCATGGTTATTTGTTTATAGGCCTTCATAGAGGACTTAGTGGAACTAATGCCCCCTGAGGTGCAGAAATTAGTTATTGATGAGAGTCATCCTTGAGTAACTAAAGCGGAGGAGCATCGTATCTTGGAGCCAAATTAGTGACCAAGCCAGCAGACAAAACCCATCATGTCTTTACTCTTGCGGAATAACAAAGTCTAGTTGAGTTAGTGTTGAGCATGAACTTTGAGGGAGCGGATATGAATTCTTCACAAGACTTTGAAGGGTTTATAGGCCTTTTTGTGCCCCCTGACAACCTACAGGATGTGGTTATGTCAAAGATAGAAGAATTTGTGGATTATGAGGACTCTGAGAAGGATGACTAAAGATGGACTGATGGCTCTCGGGAAGGAGCTCCACTGGCCGATGAATCAAACAACGCTGGAAAGGGTCCTGATAAATCACTTACAACTATCACCAAAACAAATGACTAGGTGGCCAGGGATATAGGTAAGGAGGCTTCTGCTGATGGTGAACCCTCTAGATTTATTGATGTGAAGATGTCCAAACCGCATGGCCCTCCTGAAGCCGATGAGTCCTAGGTCAGGGCTATTAACATAGCCGGCAAACCTACAGTCTCATCCATTAATAATGCCCTTGCTAGTCTATCCACCTTAGGCGTTGAGGAAGATGACATTATGGCTGATAAGGCGCCAATTGTAGAGGCGACTCAAGAAGAAGGCCTGGTCCGAGAGGAGCTAACAACTGTCATAAATCCTCCAGAATCATCTATAGTCAATGAAGATCATTCTCAGAATGAAGTAATCACTAAAAAAGGTATATATGATATCCCTTTCTACATTATTCATGTTATTCATACATGTATTCCCATGTACTGAACTTTTCTTTCACCTTCAATCCAGCTGCTAAGGAGGAGCTCCCCATGAGGCAGGATCCTATTGAAATCCCTCCCATGGGTTATGGTAAGTTTTTCTCCTTGTTGTGAATGCATTCCAGCATACCATCACTGACACTTCTTTGTTTTACTTGTTCAGATGAAATTGTGAACACTGCTAGTGCCATCATGCATTCTTCCAAAATTACCTCAGCACACGTGATTCATCAAGAGTTGATTACACTGATAGTAGCCTTAACACCTTGGTCACCCGATCTTACGAGTACTAGAGATGAGGTATTGGAAGCTTTGACCGAGGACGTGGAGACCCATATTCGTAATGATGGATTTTGACAAGGGATAAAGATGTATTTTCTGTCTATAGTCAAGCAATCATTGCTAGCATTAGAACCTACAAACGTCGAGAGTAATATTGAGGCTCGAGCTAATCTAGACGTTGTAGAGGCTGAGAAGAAGATCTTGATGGAGAAGTTAGACCAAGTCTACGATTCAGTGACCGATATTGATAATGACTTAGCTAGTGCTCAGGAGGAGTTAGTGACCGTACAAGCTCAGATTGCAAGTCTCACAGCAACCCGGGAGGCAAAAGCAACAAAAGGGAGCACTCTCGAGTCTTGGATTTCATTGACTTCTTCTACTATAGAATGCCTCCATGAGGAGTTTGTCAGGCATGGTGATCAGATCCGGTCCTCTCTGACCGAAGAAGAGAATTTGTGTTGGGGAAGATGTAAACAAAACTTTTATTAATGAAAGAACTTTATCCTTCATTGTCTTGTCTTCATTCTTTTCCTTTACCTAACGTTTGTAGGAGTCAAGCATAATTGACTTTATAAGGGTCAAATGTGATTGACCATATAAGGGTCAAAAGTAACCGATATTATAAGGGTCGAATATAATTGGGGTCACAGAGGCCACATATGGCTGACATTATGAGAGTTGAGTATAGATGACATTTTAAGAGTCGAATATGGTTGACATTATGAGAGTCAAATATGGTTGACATTATGAGAGTCAAGTATGGTTGACATTATGAAAGTCAAATGTGGTTGACATTATGAGAGTCAAATGTGTATGCAATGGCCATTATGCGAGTCCCATACAATCGCCATCAAGGTAAAAAATGGACTAACTTTATAAGGGTCAAATCCTGCTTAAATTTTGTAGGAGCCGCATATGGTCGACTTTATTAGAGTTGAGGGCCAAAAAGCACACTCGCGTATATCTCTTTTGGCGTAAATTTGGTGTTGCGCCAACATATCCCTACGGTGGCGTGAGCGGCTTTTTCCCGTCGATATAGCCGAATGGTCACCTCGTAAGGAGTGCTTACATGACGTTGGTTGAGTTTTAGACCATCGCAATAGGGTGGGTATGCTATCCCTATTCTCTTTTTGAGACGCCCTTTTCTGAAAGGTCACGACCATTCATGTCTATAGATAGAGGGTTATGCCTACTATCTTTCTCATTCCTTTGGCTTTTGCAACCATTCTTTTGTTCTTGTGTCACAGGCATGGCTCCCAAGATGAAAGTTGCCAGTGTTCCTGAAGTTGGAGAACCATCTGGATTGCATGTGAAGCGAGATGATTCTTCCTTAACCGAGAGAATCATGGAACCTCTATTCAACTATGGTATACCATAAGTCCCTTGTTCATTCTGTGCTCGGTCTTTTGGGTTCTCATGGTCTAACACTGTTGATTTCTCTCGTAGATGTAATAAGGATGCCCACAACTGAAGAGATGGAGGCATAAGTTACTGAGATTGGCCGAGAGAGTGATGCACTGATCAGGCATTTGGTTGGCCTATCTACTAAAGAGGTAGATACTTCTTTTGTCCGTTAAGAAATTTTGGAACGCTGGACCATATAAAAGCCTACGTATACAATTCCGAGTTTAGGGGTACGGTGATATGTCTTCTTGATGCTTTGTATGAACTTTGCAAGGAAAAGGACATCAAGGTTTTAAAAGGGCCAGAGTATGATGTTTGCCTACGTCTTTAGGAGGAGGAGATCCGAATGGCAAACTTAACTTCCCAGCAGACTCAGTTGTTAAGCGAGATCAAACCACTTGTGAGGGATGCCAACGACTTAATGGCGCAAATGGAGGCATTGAAAGAGCACTTCAACAAAGTTATGAATCACCTGGAAACTCGTAAGAGGTTTGTTGATCATGTGGGCAATTCCATTTGCCGAACCATTTATATAGTGGACCGTAAAGGTGAGTTGATCAGTCAAGAGACCGACCGATGTAATGGAATTTTCAGAGAGGCTATTTATAACTTGAGCGTAGCATAGTCTGATGTCAATGCAGGGAACGACGCTCTTGAGGTGAACTCAAAAGTGTTGCCTTTGTTGTTCGCCAAACTCCTAGGTTTCAGCAATCTTGACTCAACAAAAGACTGAGAGTGAGTGAGAAAATAGGGCAGAGTGCCCTTTATTGTAGCAGCATCTTATATTAATAAAATTTTAATTTTCGTCAAAATTTATGTGCCTTCCAAGTTTTCATAAGTTATATTTTCATATTTCCCCTTTCCCCTTTGAGAAATGTATCATGTAGTTATAGAACGAAATGATATGGTTCTCAAAGAGAGAATGTGGAGTGGGTGATGATGG
>JAOXJP010268495.1:0-20375 GCA_025762735.1 Platanus orientalis | reverse complement strand
GTTTGGCTCATCATGAGCTGAGCCTGAGCCTTGATTGAGAAATTCTCTCATAGATAAGGAGAACATCATGGCACCCCAAAAGGCACAAATACAACACCGAAGTGTGTCACGAAGGTACAAGGAGGATCCATGGCGCATATCCTCTTTGTCTTGTGAATCTATGATGCTTCGATGATCCACCGGCAAAGCCCATCAAAAAGTGAGGTAATGGCAATATGAGAGAAGTAGTGATTTCTAGGTTGCAGCAACGGCAACGGTGACGATAGTAATGATGGCATCAAAATGGGATCTTTGCTACCTCGTTCAACACCAAAGCCCATCTAAATTTCAAGGTTCTTTATCTAGTTAGATGGTCAACACCCCCTATCTATAAAAAAAAAAAAAAAAAAAAAGCAAAAATCAAAAATCAAATATTAATTTCACAACTTTTAAGGAAAACCATTAATAACCCCTACACCCCAACCTTCATCCAAATCCCATTCCGTTATAAGAATTTTTTTTTTTTTTTGGATAAGTAACAACAATTTTTTTAAAAAACAGAGAAAAACTAATAGTACAACAACAACAAAAACAAAGAAGCAAAAACAATTATCACTTAGGGAACTCAATTCCTATGAATATAGAAGACAGTTCCATCCCCCTATTAGGGGCTTGGATTTAATAGGAATAAAGTTTGTACTGATGCGTTTGAACAACACCAAGGGGTTGACGCATCAATTCTGAAAAGTGACTTACACTTTTTGTGGGGAGCTTATCACTTTTCAGTGTTGATATGTTCACCCCCTGACACCATTTTGATGCATCGGTACTAATTTCATTTGTACATAATCTTTTCCGTCCTATTAGCCAAAGTGTTGTTCTCTCTTGTAACATGATGCCACATGATACCTAAAGACTTAGACAAGTCATAGATTTCATCTAATAAGTGATACAAACACCAAGGACTATCCCCCTTTCTTAAGCCCCAACTAATCACTATCAACGAATCCCCATCCACAATGCACCCTTGAACCCCCATAGACCGTAGCTCTCTAAAATCCATAAGGAGAGCTAAGGTCTCAGCTTTCATTGAATTACAAACCCTCAAAGGGCCACACATGACTTTCACAATCTTACTATTGCTAGCTCTAACAACACATCCAAAATTTCCTGGCCCCGGATTGCCTTTAGAGAAACCATTAAAGTTTAACTTTAAAATCACATTCAAAGGAGGAACCCAAAGACTAGTTGAAGAGATTGTTGAATTACTATTAAGAAAAATGGATGTTCTCTAATCCAAGAGAAACAAAGAAAGAGAGAGATTGATGTACTATGCATTAGAAAATGTAATGCAAAGATATCTACAAGTAAATAAAACTAACAAGTTAAACCATAAACTAGATTCCTACCCTAATCAAGTGCACTAAAATTTTGAACTCCATTCAGTGACCCTTCAAGCAAAGAACCGTACATCTCAGCTAAAACCTGAAGAGTGAAATAGAGAGAGCAACAATGTTGGGGAACTAATGATTTAGCGACTTAAGAGGGCATCAAGCGGAGTGGATTAGGTGCACGGGTGTTTTCCACGCACCAAAGAAGTGACCGGTGCTAGTTCGTTTGCTTGATTTGAGCTTTAAATATGTCAATGAGAAAGTCGTTTCCACAATTTGTAGCTAAAATGTGCGGTTTCTATGCTGCTAGGGTTTTCGATCTAGAGGATCTATTGAGGTCACCGAATGTACGCATTATCGCCCAATCCTAGAATATGGTTTCACATTATAGAAACGGCTTTGAAAGAACTTCCATACTCGAAGAAAATACCCATCTTTCTTATGTATCGACACCTTTTATACCATACGAGAGGTTCGCTATCGGTGTTGGGTTAGTAGAATCGTACACCGGAGCAACTTGGGTTTGTAGATAGCACATTAGAGAAAATCGGGTTCTATTTGAAACCCTAATAGGGGGAAGTGGCTAGAGGAGGGTTATTTTGGGTATTTTATTTTTTCAAAGTAAAAAAAAAAAAAAGAACCTGTGGATTAAATTCTTGGGCCTTTTTCAAAATAATTAATTTTGGCAAGTCGAGCTTAAGCTCTGTACCTTAGGCTTGTCATGAGCTTGAGCTGAGTCTGAGCTTTATCTTCATTGGACGAGCTTGAGCTAAGTTGGGCAAAGCTCAGCTTGATGACACCCCTAATTTCACATACATCAAGAATCATCATAATGTGGTTTTATGCCCAACTTGCTTTTTTGGGGGGCATGGCCACATGGGCCTTCATCATCACAGCCACTTTAAGTGGGACTGGCCTGAGCAAGTCAGAACTAAGTACTCAAGAACCTGAGCAGGCAACACCACTTTGCACTGCTCACCCCATCCCCCCTCCAGAATTAGATGTTGGACATTTTTCAGTTTAGAGGGGACTAATCGGGCCTCCAAAAGTTTAGGCCCGATTGATAGGACATATGTCAATCGATCAAAAGGCCTAGGTCCAATCGATTGGGATGCTCCTTGGGGCAAAAATCAACAACAAAAACGTTGCGATTTTTGCATTTTCGTTCATGGGAAAATGTGGAGATGCATCCAAGCCATCTACAGACATGCATACATGATTGTTCATTATGAAATGGTGTTTAGAATGTCTACAAACACATCATAAGGTGTTCCTACAATTTCTATAAAAGAAAGATAATCCTTAATGTAAACTTCACTTCAAATTTTTCCATCTCTCTTAGTTTTTTCTCAAACTTTTATGCTTTTGTGAAAACCCATTGAGTTCTCTCCGTATACAATTAAGTTTTGAAAGATTATCCATTAGTGTTCAATGGTTGATCTTACAGTGCTGCAAACCGCCGATTAACAATACAACTTCGGTTAAACCCGTTTTATCCTAGAGACAAGTTTGTTAACTAGTTTCAGTCTTTGTTTCTCTTAAGATTTGAGTAGAGGGAGAATATTGTCTTAAGAAAAGTGTGATTTGTGACTCGGGCATTGTTACTCCATTGTCTTGGCAAATCCCTGCAACCAATCTAAAGTTCTAACATTAGATCCTAGGTCTTCCCTATGGAAGACAAATGCCTCAGCCACCAAAGCATTGGGGCGTTGGCTTATGCCCAACTTCCTTAATAAGGCCTGATTGATGTCCATCAAATATTAGACATGTATGAGTGGCTGGTCAGATTGGATTAGAATCCATCATCACTATATAATCATGAAAAATGGGTTAAAACCCCACTTCGGTTAAGTTAAACGAATTAAGCTAAAAACAAATTAAAGAAGACCTCTCTCCACCTCAATCCAAATGTATTCTTGTAGGAGAACTCCCACTCCATTGATGGTGTTACTATTGTCTTGACTCGGTTTTCATATCTATTAAACTACGGGATAAGGGAGAGACTCTACTGAAATTTTTAGAAAATCTAGACAAGCTTTCATGCATGTTTTGAATACTCGACTATAAAGGCAATAACTTTCCAAGAAAGGTATCATATGTCTTTGCCAGGTCATGCAAACCCTTTGAGAGACAAGGAGTTGATCCAAGCTTGGTTGTATCAATCCCGGAGGTAACTTGGTATCAATGCTCCCTTGCACAATCTATTGGGGGGGTGGGGGGGAAGGGGGGCGGGAGGGGACAACTATCTTCAATAAACATGATAACAATACTTCCTCAACTCTCACTTGGTTCAATTGAATTTATGAAGATGGAATACTTGCTTTTGATGTTTGGTCCACAAATGGGCAATCTGGGATTGTCAAGAGCATTTTTGGAAGAAAATGTGTCTTCGGTACTATAACAACACTGTAATTATTAGCGAGATGTAGAGTCGTGTATCCTATTATTATTCATGACATTGTTGTATTTTATGGGACCTAATATTATTGATGATTCAGGGAGGTACGGGTAATCAAGTCATGACTCTATCGGTCGAGCTAGAGGGTCTTGCCACCAAGAAAAGCGAGTTTCACCTCATTCAAGGCTTGGACCACTGAATTGAGGTCCACACATTAGGCAAGGGTGATGATAGAGAGAGTGGATTGTCATCATCGACGGCATGGATTATGGTTTGAGGAGGGAAGAGGAAGATGATGGAGACAAGGGAATGAGGGAATTTGTCATTATATTCTTGTTGATTTTTTTTCCCAATGAGTTGTAGTAGGCATATAATCAGATCAAAGTAAATTTCTTACAACCCCAAAACTTGCAGCAACCCTGAAGCACTATGGCTTTGGGTGACATGTGGTGAAAAAGTGATCTACCATATCTTGTGTGTCATGTTGGGTGTTTTTTCATTTTTTTTGCCATGTGTTACCGAACACCCTAACTCTTAGGGTCGCCGCAAATTTTGGCATCCCCCCCCTCTCAAGGGCCACTCAAATGACATGGAAGTGCCACTCTCTCCCTCGTGACAAGACTGAGTCCCTTTATTTCCAAAAATAAATGTCTTGTCCCAAACACCAAGGGACTTCACATGGAACAAAATCGGATTAGATTAAATTTCAAATTCTCATCCATTTTATTCCATATGACAGACCTGGACACCTAATCCTGGGTAAGACATTCGCTCCCTTTTTTTTTAACATAAAAATATTTGTTAAATATAAAATTATGGGATATGTCTGAATCTCACAGAAGAATGATTGTCTGTGCTGACACATGCCTACGTATGTGTGCCATTGATTCACACATGATGTGTTTTTGAATTTGTTTTAACAGAAAAGATGTTCTGTCCAAATGGCATCCAGGACACCGTTAAGCTTCAAATGGAATAAAATTGGTCGGATTTTGTTAAAATTTCAAAGTTCCTCTCATTTTATTCCATGTGAACCCATGATGTGGGTTTGGATTATGTGAGGATGAATTTCATGAGAACCGTGAAAATGGTATGGGGGGTTGAAGCATCAGCACCATAAAGTGTTTTACATTTTTTGGGGGGTGTTTATCACTTTTTGGCATTGATGTGTCTACATCTTGGTGTCGTTTTCATGAAATTCAATCTCACCTTTTTCCCATGATGTCCTGGAGAGCAAATCTGGACAGGACATTTACCTTCTTTTTTAGGGCTTGGATTATGAGAACGAATCTTGTGAGAACCGTGAAAACACGGCACCAGAGGGGTTGATGCATCAGTACCAAAAAGTGATTTGCACTTTTGGGGGGCACTTATCACTTTTCGACGCTGATGTATCCGTAGCCTGGTGCCGTTTTTACGGTTCTCACAAGATTCGTTCTCACCTCATTTTTAGTGTCTTTTTTAATATCTACTTTTTCAATTTACCACTTTTTGGAGGGCTTGGATTATGTGAAAACGAATCTCGTGAGAACTGTGAAAATGGCACCAGAGGGGCTGACACATTACTACTAAAAAGTGATTTGCAGTTTTGGGGGGCACTTATCACTTTTCAGTGCTGATGTGTCCGCACCCCGATACCGTTCTCACAAGATTCATTCTCTCCTAATTTTTAGTGCTTTTGGGATGGTTTTACTCTCAATACAACACGTGTCAAGTTATAATTCACCGTAGACATTTCAGACACATTTTCATCACAGAACATTTTCCTCCAAACTGAGTACTTAAAAGGACGGAAAGAGGCCTTAGTCTTCTCCGAAGATTCCACCAATCTGAAGTCCGAAGACTCCAACAGCGTTCATCTTCTCTACAGATCCACCTCTTCAAGAGTCCACTCGAACACTCCAATAGCATTCCTCTTTTCCGGTATGTACGGCTTCACTTCTCCAAGACTCTCCATAACTCAAACTCTCCAAGAGCCCGGAAGTTAATTAGAGACCCGTTCATTCTTTCATTTTTTTTTTTATCGTTAACAACGAGGAGATCTACAAGAAATCGGGATGATCAAGTGATTCCGCTATCTCAAGAAATTTAATCAAATCAAAAGGGTATGTTTCCTCTCTCTTTCTCTTGCTATGAGAATCGAGCAACGATCAAGACTACTCATTCTTGATTCTTTTTCAACAAATTTTATGTTGCTATAGGTCTACCGTATTTTCTGCAAAAAAAATTTCTTCTTGTAATTAGAAACTTAGCACGATGGGAACCCATTGTGCAGAATATGCTTAATTTATTTATTTAATTATTTTTTTCAGACACTTAGCAATCCATCGTGCAGACTGTAGAGTATTTTGTTTTGTAATCTCATGGACTTGATTAGATCATCCATTGTCTTCTATAGCTGATTGATTATGTTCGTTTTTATTATTTTAATATTGGTGCTGCTTGATATTGATCTTCAAAATCATCGTTTGATCTTTTATGATTAATTTCGAGGTATTGATTCTTATTTTCCATTTCATCTGAGATGTTTGATATAAACAATAATTGAGTAAATCTGGAGATCCTACGGAGATGTGGTTCAGATTGATGTTAATCTTGTGAAAAAATTGTAATCTTGAGGTTAATATGGGAGATTGATTAAGATATATTGAATGGGAAAGTTTGAATAAGGGGTATGTTCTATTGTAGAAAAAGAATCAAGTCATCAATTATGCCCTGCTTTTTTTTTTTTTTCTTCTATAAGAAGTATGCTGTCTTTTTTCTATTCTTCTTCTTTGAGCTTATCTGGTTTTACAAATTATAATAGATGGTAATTTGTTTTCAGTTATTTCATGAACCAGTACATGGTTTAATACTTTGATTAATGATTGCACAGTTACATTGGAATGTTTTCTTTCATTCTGGCTTAATGTTTATTGATGTGAATTGATCTGGTAGATGTTTTGCATTTTGCAATACAATCAATATATAGACAGCTTTCAAAATCAACATCCACTGAAAATAGATTAAGGAAGAAATTTTATTTTACTTGAATATTTGAAATATTTTACTTTGGTTTTTCAATAGATTATCAATAGTAGTTGGACTTTATAGTTTAGAATTTTGGTACATCTACCTTGCTATTGGTATTATTAGTTTCAAGTTTGTATAATTTATGCTTGGATTTTATGTTATGATAATAGAAAATTATCATATTTATCATAAAAATGGATAGTACTTGATATCAAATACAATCTATAATTTTTAATATTTTTAGAACATTTACTAAATTTTATAAAATTAAAATTAAAAGTGACATGACTCCCAAAGTTGATTACAATGACTCCCAAGATATCTGAATGGAGTTGAAAATTCAAGTCGGTGAACTATTTATAAACCCTTAAAATAGAGAAGAGAACCACTAGTTTGGCAAAATTTCAGCACTTAACACTTACAGGAACCTATCTATTCCTTGAAAGTGTGTGTGAGATGCAGAGGGGGGAGACTCGCCTTTGGACTCAGGCCTGGCCAGGGCTGTTTGAATCGAAGGTGGCATCCTATGAGAGGGGTGACAAAAAGAAAAAGGGGCTGGACATTAAATGGTGGGGTGAGGGGGAGATGAGGTGCGTGGATATCCCACCTATTTGGTGGTTACCAAAGAGTAATTTATTTTGCTACAAACTTACCCAATACATTTCTTCATCTAATGAGATTAATGTAGGCATGTTTTTTTCTCTTAAAAGTGGCAAAATGTAAACAACTTCAGAATCTGATCATCCAATGTAATAGTATAGATACATGAAATAATTATATATTAGCAGTTTAATATCTTTATTTTCTGGAATAGAATAATTTCTCTTTTAAATTTTGGCCGCCTAGGGAATGCCTTTCCTTGACAAGCCAAAATGCCTTGGTGTGAGCTAGAATTAAACAAAGAAGTCTGATCTAGCTACTCAAAGAAGGGTGATCAGTAGGGATGATTGAACCATTTCCTACATTCAAGGGCAGTAAATCCTCTCATCCACAATTTTGTTGTGAATCTCTTGTGTTACTTTTGCGGAACTTCTTGCCACCACACATTCCTCGTTCAATCATAAATAATGTATCAAACGATCATTGAGTGTCCGAAAGTTGAGCATGAATTTGGATTTCTTGTCGTCAAAGATTGTCCAATGGAGGCCAAGTCAAACAATTCTTTTTAAACCTTCATAGGTATTCAATAATTGGCTGAATTCCCATGCTCACATAGATTAAGCTGTTGAGCAGCTGGTACACTTTTTCTCTAGAGCTTTCCATACTCATGAGATGTACAGAGACCTGCTTTGATCCAGCATAGCAAAATTTGGTCATTTGCTTCTATGTAACCTGGGTTGTTAGTCATATTCCCAGCATCTTCTTCATCATCTTGAAGGATCTGAGCAGACGGTGATGGAGTATTTCCACCCACATACTTAAGAAGCTTCAGTCTTTTCAAAGCAGTAGTACCAGTGACATCTATGAAAGAGAAAGATTTGGAATGGGTAAGATGAAAAATGCATAAAAGTTAAAAACAAGCAATGAATGGATTCACCTTCCTCAATAGTGATCCTATGAATAATGTCATGTAAAATAATAAAGCGTATGACAGTGTTTAACTTTGAATTTATTGTTGTTTATCTCCTTTATTAGCTTGGTATCATCATTTTCTGTTGAGATGGTGCCTTGGTGTCATCTTTGCCTGTCATTGCTTAGGGCTGCTTTTTACCTTTTTTTAAAGATGTGTTTATTAAAAGGATTGTCACTCTAAATTAAATAAATAATAGCTATAGGTCCAACCAAGTTCAGTGTTGTTTATGTAAATGTTCTAAATATGTAGATAAGTGTATATTCAGGTTACACCGTTCATTTCTCTGTTAAGCCAAACTAGTTTGATGACTACGTTTCCAAATTAGCCAAGATCTCAAAGAAAATTGCATAGGTAAAATACTTACCAAACTAATTCTAATTTTCTGGGTCCGCACACTGTGCTATGCTCTTTGTGTGTGTGTGTGTGTGTGTGTGTGTGTGTTGATATATTATAGTTTATATGTAATTGTTGTTTCTACTATACATTACTCTGATTAACTCCTCCTCCCTTTTCTTACAGCTGTACCGATTGTGGGATATTTTACTATAGTGGGGATGACGCTGCTATCGTGCTACTTAAGAAAGAAATTTTCAATTTGTAACTCAATGGGATTTGTGAAGAGAAGACAAAGGATGGTCATATTGTGGAGGCTATTCTAAAGAATTATGGTTCGCTGGCTTCTAAAAGATACAGCTATTTAGATATCAAGAAAATGACCGACTCATTGAAGCATAAATTAGGCCAAGGTGGTTATGGTAGTGTATTCAAAGGGAAGCTACCTGATGGTCAAATGGTAGCTGTGAAGGTCTTGAAAAATTCCAGAGGTGGTGGAGAAGATTTTGTTAACGAGGTTGCAAGCATTTGTAGGACTTCCCATGTTAACATTGTAAGACTTCTAGGTTTTTGTTATGATGGATCTAAAAGAGCTCTTATTTTTGAGTTCATGCCCAATGGATCCCTAGAGCAGTTCATTTATGCTGAGGAAATACACCCTCACCTTGGATGGGAAAGACTTCACCAAATTGCAGTTGGCATTGCTCGGGGATTAGAGTACTTAGACCGTGGTTGTATCACTCGAATTTTGCATTTTGACATAAAACCTCGTAACATTCTTTTAGATCAGGACTTTTGTCCGAAGATCACAGACTTTGGTCTTGCTAAACTGTGCCCTATGAATGAGAGTATCATATCCGTGGCATGTGCTAGAGGGACTATAGGGTATATTGCACCAGAAATGTTTTATAAGAACATTGGTGAAGTCTTTCGCAAGTCGGACGTCTATAGCTATGGGATGATGATTCTAGAAATGGTTGGGGGAAGCAAGAACGTTGATCCAAGAGCTGATCATAGTAGTGAAATATATTTTCGAAGTTGGATCTGTACACGAATTGAGCTAGATGAAGATCTAATGCTACATAGGGTAACGACTGCTGAAGAAGAAGAAATTGCAAGGAAGATGATTTTAGTGGGTTTGTGGTGTATCCAAATGAATCCATCAAATCGGCCATCAATAAGTACGGTTGTGGATATGTTGGAAGGAAGCCTTGAATCCTTGGAAACTCCTCCCAAGCCCTTGCTTTCTCTTCTAGAATCACCAGTACCCCCAGGATTCTCTCCAGAATCACCACTAGGGTCTTCTACTACATCAATGTCTTAAAAACAATGTATCTAAATACAGTTTTCTAAAGGGTATTTTAATTCAGTGCATAGGAAGATATTTAAGGCTTGTTCCATATAAACTAGCGGGGTACATTATGGTAGACCTGCTAGCTTGGTTCATAAGCCTGTGATTGTTGATGCGACAGATTTGGGCTCAAAAGTCATCTTCACGTACAAAGCTACTAACAACTAACTTGTTAGGAGGGGGCGGCGATGAAAGCTTGTGATATATATATGGCCTTGTTGCTGATTGCAGTCTCAAAGAATAAGGACAATTACCCACAAAGACGGAAAAAGGAAAAAAAATTATGGAAATAGTTTTAGCTTGATAATAGTTTGCTATGATGGCTGAGAATTTTATATGCCTTGTATTAGATGGAACTATATATAGTGCAAATGCTAATGAGACCATACTTGAAACCAAAAGAGTAATATTGAAGGATATCTTGAATCCTTGCAAATTCTACCCAAGCTTTTCCTAACTTCTCCAAGATCACCAATAGATTTTTTGAATGCATGTAAATCTTAAATACAATGCATCTAACCACATTTTTGCAAGAGGACAACTGTAACTTTATTTTTAATTTTTGTGGATAGGAAATCTGGCTAGTGGTTAGCTATTTGAGGGGAAGACAGGTTATGAACCCAGATCTCTGGTACAAATGCAAGCAGATTTTACCAGGTTAACAAGTTGGTATTTTCAAGTGTAGCTATATCATTGCATGGGAAGATATATGACTTCACAATTAGAAGTTATCTATCTTGAACCTCTTCAAGTTCAGCTCTTAGAGAATCAAACAGCGCTTCACTCAAGTTTAATCAATAACAAAATTTACACGTTACAACTATAAAAAGATCCCCTTCTGGACTCCACAAGTTCAGAAGTTGTAAAGAGCGAACGTATATCCAGAAAAAGGCTGTAGAATCATTGAAACTTGCTTGCATGGTCCCTATGTTGTTCATGTAACACCATAAATCTCAAGGTACCAATCAATAAATATATATATATATACACACGAAACTCGAGTTCCAGTTTTTCAAACCAAGACACAATGACATGGACATACAAATTTCATATTTAGAGCCCATCAAATACAGTCCAACAGGCCCAATATAAAAGAAATCTCTTTTTTCTCTCACAAGGGGAATTTTTGTTTTACTTTATATATTTGTTTATTTTGCATCTGTTTTTAGTTTGTTAGTTTTGGGTTAATCTAGGTTACTTTTTTTGTCTATCCGTTTGAGAGGTTTCTATTTATTTATAGGCATAATAGGTTTTATAGAGCAGATCGTCTGCTGGTGAATCAGCAGGAAGTTCCTGCCGATTTAACCACCAAGTGACACCTATTCGATTCATTTTTGGTAAATTGCTTCCCATTGTTTTCGTCTTTTTTCTTCAAGTACGTGTCATGGTGTGGTTAAGCTCAGCAGGAAATTCCAGCTGATTCCTAGCAGACAATCCTTTCCCTAGGTTTTATTTACTTTTTAGCAATGTGAAAGTTTTATTTCCATTCCTTTTTTTTATGTCTTATTTTGGGGTCAAAAGCTCTCCATTCAGTTTGATTTTGGTGTCATTAAAAATTTATTCAAATATGTTTTCAATGAATCCAAGATATCCCAAATCTGATGCGATCTGTGAGTCATGATCATGATTTGTACTCTTTTAAAGTTCTACTTTAATTAAGAGTCTCAGTGGTCAAGCTTTGTCTAAATTAATAAGAGAATTTCTTTATAAATATGAAGGAGATGGAGTGGTGTAATTAGTTTTATTGAATGAATCAAAGTTTGTTCCAAGTGATCCTAAGTTTTTCTCCTTTTTATCTTTCTTTTTTTTTTCTATCAGTTTTATCAAATTTTCTATTATTTCAACAGGATGGATTAATTGGGTTATCCACCTTTCCTTCATTATATTTCAAATATAGAACGATCTCAAATCTTTTCCCTACCTTGCAGCCACCTTTCCTATGCTTTTCAACCCTTAAAAATTTTCAGACCTTCATTTAGAAGCATTCTTTCCCCTATTTGGTTATCAATTCCCTATCTGCACCCTGCTTGGAAGGTCTCCAAGCAGATTTAAGTTTGAAGAGCTGTTTCAGTGACTTATGCATCTTCTGTTTAAGCAACATTAATGAAAATAAAAACACCACACTTTAGCAACATCATTTCATCTTCAGTTGTCACACAGACCACAACTTTTCCCTACATTGCAGCCATCCTTCCTTCGCTTTTCAACCCTTAAAAATTTTCAGACCTATCATTTAAAAACATTTTATCCCCTCTTTGGTTATCAGTTCCCTATTTGCACCCTACTTGGAAGGTTTGTAGAGAAAGACAGAAACCAAAATCCAGAACAACCACTTCTCAAATAGTGTAAACAAAGTTACACTAACCCAAGGACTCACAACCAAAACAATAATAAGAAGAATCAAAATAGATGAAGATATGTGGGAACATATGAATATGATATAACTTGAATATGATACATCAGTTGTAGGAACCACTACTTGCACAAGATATGAAGCTTGGAGATATGTTGGACCTTCCACTTCACTCTATGAGTTTGGAGAGACTTCTTGAGGATTTTTAAAGGGAGGATTTACTTGACTAAGACTCATAGAGACAAGGGAATGGTTGAAAGGGAATTGGTGATATGCATGGAAAATGAAAGGGGGCTGCATATAGGAAATGGAATAATGTGATAAAGGAGGGAACAATGAACTAAATGGTGACAAGTTCCAATCAGGTGAAGGTTTTCAAGAGAGTGGTAATTTAGGTTTATGGGAAATAAGAAATGAGGTGGAGGAAAAGTGTAGTAGAGTGACAGGTGGCATCTAAATGTACAAGTGGGGCCCATATTACAAAATGACCAAAAAGACCCTCCAAAAAGAAAATTACAATTATAACCTCGCTACATCACTCAAAATAAGATGAACTAGAAAATATAGTTTAAAATTTTAACAAGGTTTCCAAACAGATTTAAGTTTAAAGAGCTACCTATAAAAAGATTTTTTGTATACACTTATAAAAAATAAAAATAAAAAGTTTAAAGTAGCATTAATGAAATTAAAAAGACCATACCTGAGCAACAGATTTTCATTTTCAATTTTCACATAGACCACAACTAAGAATCAAATAAGATAGCAATGTGAATCTTACAAAAAAAAAGTGTGCGCTCCTTCTTTCTCAATTCCTTCTTTGATATCTCATTTGAAGTTACACTTTGATCTTCAACCAATTCCCATTGTTCGGGTGTACACATTTTCCTTAAATATCATGAAATTCTAAAAAATGTACCAATAGTGATGATGTTTCTATGCGTATCATCTATAAAATAAGAAGATTCAATCCTACATGCTTGCTTCCTCCTAAAATGGGAATCAAAAGAGTATTGTTTATGCGTCTGATGTCAAATTTGCCTCTTAAAGGAAATCCTTGCATCTATAAAATTTAATAAAGACCAATTTTGTATTATTAGATCTCCTCATGCGAGATGTTTCATTAACAATACTTCTAAATTAAGTGGTTTAGAATTTAAAGGTTTTAAAATAAGCTGGTAATATTTAATTTATTAAAACGAGGCTTAGAAATCAAAGGAGTAGTTAAGATTGATGACCATGAGATACCTCAAAGCAACCATTTTCATTATGTTGCCTATAGAATTAGAACAGGGTAGATGAAGTGGAAAGGGTGCTTCTAGAGTGTTGTATGATTAATGCATGTTAAAATTAAAGGGGAAATCTTATCAATGGCTATTTGACTAGTAAATCTTTTGAAAAGAATGTTGAACAATAAAAAAACATTACATACATAGAATGAGTTTAGCTGAAATGATGATGATGATGATGTTGGGATGGATGACTGGCAACACTAGAAAAGATAAAAACATATATGAATGCATTCGTAGGAACTAGGACTCATACTATAGGTGACAAGATGAGACGAAGTTAACCGACATGGTTTGACCATGGGTTAAGAGGACCAATAACTCAACCAATGAGGAGTGACATGGTGTGAGTCGAAGGCTCTGAAAGGATAGACTGAAAGGCCAAAATGGACTTGGATTGAAGAATACCATAATCCACGTGTTTCAGTAGCATGCATGGCACATGAATCATAAAAGTTGGTGTTGTAATTCTAAGTCAATTATCCTAGAGGGGGGTGAATAGGATATTATTAATTTTTAGTATTCCTTTTTAAATTTAATGTCACAACATCAATTCTAATATGGAAGAGTAATTTGCAAAGATAAGATCAACAAAATCAAGAATAAGACAAATTGATCATGCAAAGTAAACAACAAGTGATTGTGTACAAGTAATAGATGATAGCATGAAGGCCCAATAAACAAACCACAATATAATCTTTATAGTGGTTCAGCGCGATGACCTATGTCCACTCTCCAATCCTACTAAGGAGGTGTGCTAATTTTTATTAATAGTTCTAACAACTATTACAAGGAAATCAACCAAACTTACCAATCAAGCTCGATGAGCATGTGTTTTCTCCAATGTCTCCGATGCTAGAGATGCAATGCACTCAGTGTATCCGGTGAGTGCTTCACGTCTAGTGTCTCCGACGGACATCCACAAGTGAAAGTGATGATGATGGAAGGTAGCTAGGTGTTTGGCCTCTTCTAGACAAGTATGACTTAATTGGTGGCACCGGTTGTGAAGGCTTGATCTCTTGAAGACAAATACTTCTAAGAAACTCTTGTGGGGACAAGAGCCTTTAACATTTGTGTAGGCATGAGGGGATGTACACTCACTGAATCACCTAGAATTGCACACCAACCTCTTACAAGATTTTCTTATTTTGTTCAAAATAAGATTTGCCTCAATGAGTAAATATTTTAGAAGCAAGAGAGCATAGAGATTACTCTTTACACTCAATAAAATGTGTAAAAGTTCTCTATTAGGTCTCCCAATAGTTGGGATTTTATAGCCAAAGAATAAGAACTAAGGAGAGGGGAAAAAACTGACAACTCTATTTTAGACCATTGCCAACTACCTCGGGCGCCTCCCACGACTCTGAGGTGCCCCAAGTACCCCTATCCTTGCGGGTTCCCAAAGTACCCCTCTACTGGCACCTTTGACTCTTGGCAAGCGCCTGAGGTAAAAAAATTCATATACCATATTTTTTTCATTTTATCAGGCGGGGCACCCGCAAGACCACTTGGGTGCCCTAAGTATGCCCCCTGGGGCACCCCTGAATGCTCATGGGCACCCCAAATTCCCCTATTTTGAGTTTTTGGCTTCTTGAGCCTTTCTTTGGTTCTATAGAGGGTGCGCCACTATAGGGCCTTTACTCCTATGGTCATGAACCACTAATTTGGTGAGTGACCAAGGGACCTATGGTTCTGGAATACCAAAGGAATGAGAACTTGGGATTTTGGCCAAACACCTACACAAACCTTCTTTGAAAAACTTGGTAGCTACATTGCACGGCTTCCTTGGAGCTTCCTTGAGATGACAAGCTTTGCTCTTGGGACTTGATGCATATGAAGACTTCTTCACTTGGAGATGAGTTTCACAAACACTCTTGGACTTAGACAATATTACAATTAAAAGCAAATTTTTATACATCAAGACTAGGAATGAATTTGACAAAACATAAAGAACTAATAGGTGTGACTTTTCATCATGAGTAAAGCGTTTTGAAGATGAGGAGATGGGTTTACCTTGTTTGAGATATGAGCATGAGCTGAGGTTGAGCCTTAGGTCTTTTTCTTTTTCTTTTTTTGAGGAGCTGAGTTGAGCCTTAGAACTCACACAGCTGAACCTGATCAGCTGTGGCAAATTTTGCTGAGGCTTTTTATAACATGAATAGAAAAACCCATGTTTAAAAACAAAATTTGCCACAGCAGATCTAGGGAGAATACAATTTGTGTGTAGAAGATTCGCTCCGTATATATTTTGTATAAGAACTGTTGGGCTTGTTTCAACTGTCCATATCTTTTACCTTTATATATAGGTTTGGTTCAAGGGCTTATTTCATATTTGTGCAATGGGCAGCCGGGCCTGTTTCTACCACACATATCTTTAATCTTTTTAAACAGGTTTGGCTCATGGGCTGTTTGGGTTCTAAGATTCAGGCCTTAGACTGACTATTAAATTTGACAAGTTAAGCATGAGCCAAGCTTCGAGGACTATCCAATGGTAGAGACCTAAAGAGGATGTCCTCCTCGAGTGAAATTTGGATGTCATCATGGGATTAAGCAGTTCAGGTTTGAAATCCTTTTTTTTTCTTCCTTTTTTTTCTGTTTATTTGGATAGCAGAGACAGATTAGTGGTTAGATCACGTTAAGTAGGAAACCCACTTCTCAAATGAATAGGGCACTTTTTGTTCCTGTTAAGGAGGGGTTTCCCCTAAATAAGCTTAACAACCTGATTTAGGGGATGCTTCCTGATTCTGTTTTGTATCATTTCCCTCACTGATGTCTCTTTCTGATTACCTTAGGTTATAGTTGATGATGAACACCGACTTTGAACACATGCCTGTGGAACAAAGCTCCACAAATTTTAACAATAAACAAGTTGGCATCTTCAAACCTTAACTAGAGAGATGTCTAAGTTCAGGTTGCTTTTACCAACCCTAGTTATTTATTTGAACAGACATGCAAACCTCAACCAGTATTCCCCTTCCCTGAGTTTGGTTTGGCATTAAGTGTAGGTTAATAAACGAATTGGGTGAAGGTTGGCATTTGATATTTAAAACCCACTTGACCCAACTCTACCAAATATGTTTTGACAGCCACTCGGTTGAATTCTAGACACTTTTCCAACAGAGATAGGGCGAATCCTTAGGCCAAGACTTCTAAGCCAATTAAATAGAGTCAACTATAGCATGGGAGATGGATTCTTCCTTCTCCATACGCATCACCCACCTGTTTGAATCACCAATCCGCCTTATGATAAAGCAGACTTCTAATAACCAGCGTCTTTTTACTGGCCCTCCAGTCAAAAACTTGTGACTTTTTAAAGGTATATTGGGGCTCCAAATAGCTTTCCACCATGAGGAAGCGATAGGGTTGCTTCGCTGTCTCTTCCTAGATGTTTCTCTTTCAAGAACTTGTGTGCCATGTATGTGGGCAGATTTAATGGAAAGCCAACTTGTTTGATCAGTCATTTTCTCATTCTCTGGATTTGGGGACCATGACTTCCTCAACCTTGGACAAGAAGTGGGGAGGAAGGGGGATAATTTGAAAAAGCATGTAGGATATGGGACCCAAACTTGTTTAGCAAGGAGATTGAGGTCGAAATAATGGTCACAGAATCCTAAGCCACCATCCCACTTGCCCTGAATCCAATAACGTGCAATTCTTCTTCAATTTATGCATTTGTTGTAGACGTGAAGCTGATACTTTCAATTACATCTTAGTAGACTATATAGACCATAGAGCCACCGACCGTCTTTATATTACAGCAAACCTACAGTTAGAAATTTGTACTTTAAAAACAACTGTCTTTATGTCACATAAAATCTTACTATTAAAGATTCTAACTACAACTTAATGCCATTTCTTGTTTTAGTAGTCCTAACTATCAAGAAAAATGGGCCCATTTGAAGTCATATATTTTAGGAAGGATGGTTACAATTGGCTATTATCATGGTTCACTAGCATTGCTCAATAATTTTTCATGTAATTAATTCTTTCTTCGAGTATGTTTTATTTTTCTTCTTCAATAAAATAAAGTGCACCATTTTATCTCTCAAAAAAAAAAAAAAACGAAATCTTTCTTGAGTCTCAAGTACCTACATGACTCTCATTGCTATGTATTAAAGGTGAGTTGATGTTTGAAAATATCTTGGGATTGTAACATGGATGTTATCAAAAAGTGAAACATGGTTATTATCAATAAAACACACACGCAGACACACAAATATAATCAAATTAAAAAAAGTCGTAGCATAACACTAACACACACACACACACACACACAAAGTCGTAGCATAACAAATATAAAATAAAATAATCCATTATTTAATGTTTTGGTTTGGATTTCTAATTTGGTTACCAGTGAAATTAGTGAATGGATAAAAAATGTTCACCTTAACGAATGCTAACCACTGCTCCTTGTTAGGTGGCGGGCACATCAGCGCCGAAAAGTGAATATGCATCCCCCCAAAAAAGTGAAAATCACTCTTCAATGCTGATGTGTCCGCCCCTGACAAGGAGCAGTGATGAGTGTTTGTTTAGGGGAGCGTTCATAAACCGATCCTGTGAAATTAGTCTCATTTTAAAGGAGATCTTATATGATATGCCCAAAAGGAGTCATTTCCTAATTTCATCTAGTATTTAATATTAATAGTAGATAGAAACAATGCTTAACAAGAGCCTTAGGTGAGACTATAACATGTAACCATCTAAATTAAATTAATACCAAAACAATAAAAACCATGTAAATGGAATTGTAGTACATCAATGATTAAATTATTTTGGGAAAGGATCTGTTACACCCAAAGCAGTATGTTCTTTCATGTCCCCACACCGCAACCGGACATGTGATGGTTTTTGAATTCAGTGCCTCTTTTAAATAGGGAGCAAATGTTCATTTGAATACTATTCTATGGATTTAATTAACTCTATAAACCCCATTTTTATGGGTATCTATATTTTCATTTGAAAATTGCTTTTACAGTTTTAACCCTATACACCTCACCTTTGTGTGTGTGATACAGAGGAACATATTGTTCTGGGTATTGTTTTCGATGTAACAGATCCTTTCCCAGTTATTTCTCATTGGACCATATTTCCGTCCTCTGATAGAGGATCCTCTACTGCCGTTTGACGCACCTATTGTGAGACATATAGACCAAAAAATCAAATATGGGCAGGTATTTTTCACTACTTATCTATGTGTCATACTGACGTATGCAATACATCAAGGGAACTTTAATGGCTGTAGAGAATTTGAGTGGCCCCCAATCCACATGCAATCAATCTAATCTTACTGTGAAATCAATGACCTTTTCAGTAGATTCAAGAGAACAGCAGAAGAATAACCAAAACAAATATTGACTTCTGTCCTGCTCGGCTGCTTGTAGCATAAGGTACCCAGGATAACACTAATTAGTGAAATTAAAGCACTTGTACAAACAAGTGATTGATCCAATCTCCAAACAAGCCAAGGGCATTTTGGATTCTCTCCTGATCGTTAAACTTCTGTTAACGTTTTACCCATTCAGTGGTTGCCATGTGACTGAAAAATTAAAAGCCTCAACTTTCATTTTTTTTATTTAATTATTTTTTCACCATGCATCGACCAGCAAAATGGCAAAATATTAAGATCATCAGAGTGATCCAAAGATGGAAATCATTGTAATATGATCTAACTCATTTATGAACATTACATGTTTTAAGTCGTTTATTGTTTTCTTGTTTTATTTCACAAGCTTTGCATATTTGAAACGGATCCATATTTTGTTTCACTATATTGTTCTATCACGACAATCTGATTTCAAAACCTCAAGTTATTGCAAATTGGTGTTGAGGATTTTCTCTATTTAGAGCATAAGGTCCTTTTAGGTTATCAGTCGCTTATTGTTGTTTAAAGTTGTGGGTTGATGATTTTCTGTTTTGTGGATTTTGCTATAATGGTTACAAGATTCGAGGTTGTAAAGTTTGATAGAAAGAATTGTTTTAACTTATTAGAAGCAAGAAAGGTTAGGAATCTTTACGTACTATTTGAGAACACCATTCAAGGTGGAACAATTGTGTCTTTTGCATCATATTTCGGTATAATATGTACACAATCGTGGATAGGTGAATGGGTCACATGCATGTAAAAGTTTTGGTAGATTTGAACAAATGAGGTGGTTTGCTTTATGATAAGAAGAAAAAGATTTGTGAACATTGTGTTCATGAAAAGCAACATGGAGGTATTACTTTTGGCGATTATGTTTTATTGTGTCCAAAAAAGCATGTTGTGGAAGACGGAGATTTGTGTTTTCCATTGGAGGTCGAGTTTGATGTGGTACTCCTATTTTGTTGGAAAGTGAAGACGTTTTAGATTCCTTTAAGTTCTAGATGTTTAGTAGTATGAAAGTGTGTCCAATTTGGACATTAGACCTCTTGTCCAAGTCAGTTTTGAAGAGATGGTTTGTTGATGCATTTAGTGCTGATGAATCAATAGATATGTCGACAAAGCCATATTTGGTGACTTAGATCAAGGTAGCTTAGACTCTATCAATTTGAAAGAAAAATGAATGTGTACCCTTCAGAGTTTTGGTGGAGAAGATGATCAAAGAAATTCGTTTAGTTTGGTTTGGTAGAATTCAACCAAGGTAGAAATTTGTTAGGAAGTGCTTTGAATTCATACGACATTAACCAAAGTGAATTCAGATTAGCCAAGAAATGTTGGTT
>JAOXJP010268484.1:0-20375 GCA_025762735.1 Platanus orientalis | reverse complement strand
AAACTGGTGTTGCCCATTGAAAGAAACCTCTAGTCCCTGGGCCAAAATTGGGTGCTGACACTGTCACAACTAGAAACCCTAAAAAATCCAAAACGTGACTTGTTTCCATTTGACCCCCACATATATGGGATCTCTTATTGGAAAAATTATAACCCCTCTAAACCCTCATTTAAGTCATTTATAATAAAAAATTAAATTTTAGAGAGGTTTGGAAAGCTTGGGAGAGAAAGGGGAAGTTCTTCCTTGATTGGGTAAGTATCACCTCCAACATTGAAAATTTGCTAGAATAGATGATTTTCTTCTTAGATCTAGCTTAGATGATTATACATTTTAGTTATTCACTTTAATTTATGTATTCTAACCATGGGATAACTTGTTGTCTTAGAGAGAAATGAGCTTTGGATAAAGGAAAAAGGACTTTTGGTGGAGGATCCTCTCTAAACTCAAGATAGAAGCATAAGTGAATTAGATATGTTGTTTATGCCACAATTTCCTTTCTTGGTTCTTAGAAATGTGCTCCTAATTTATGTTTGCTAAGATTTGTTGATTAATTTCTAAGGATATTGGTTGTGTTAATGGATGAACTCTATATGCATGATTTCCCTCTTCCTAAAACTTTGGATTTGTTGAGGATGAAATTTTCTTTGGTGAATCTATATTCAAGCCCCATGAGAATGTTGATTTTCTTATGTGGATTCTAGATCCTTTAATGTGAGCATGATTAAAGGATTCTTTTATCCCATTGCTATCTGTTCTTGAAAATTAGAGTTAACCACATGGTGCTATTGTTTTATTTCCTTAAGTTTGATAATTTCTAATATTGTTGAAAAGTTTATGGAGTTAAGTTTACATGATCTGGAGGGAGTAGAAAGTTACTTGTGGTGAATCTTTGTTTATTTCCTTGACTTACCTTGAAACCCCTTAAATGCTTGGTCCCTACCTATTTGATGAAATGACATGATTTGTTCTTCATGATTTGTGTATCTTTATCATGCCTATTGACTTCCTATATTAGTCCATTACTCTCTTTGTATATTTCATTCAATTCATGTTATACCATGATGAATTGTGCTAATTTTATTGATCCTCATGTTGCTACATTACTCCTTGCATTATATGATAACTCTTAGTGGCATGAGCATGTTATCATTGGCATTATTTACTCCGGGATTTTCATGAGGCACTTTACTTGGGATTTCTACATGAGTTTTTAAAGAGCTTGAGATACTTGGTTTTTAACTTTTAGGAGAAATTTTCATAAAATGATTTTACATCCATGAGCATCCCATATGTTCTTAGATTTTGGTCAAACATCTCCACTTGCTTGTTGACATTTAACACCTTTCATGTGATTTTCTATTACATTCTTGGACTTCATGAAATAGAACATGTAGATGGTATGATTATGTAATATCTACCTTATTTAAAAAAAAACATGGTTTTGGATGTGAGGAGTTGATATGATGCCCCTATGGGAGAATATGTCATTTTGGGCTTGGAGACCCCTAAATGGGTTGGTCCTTGTGATCTTTATATATGTGCATAATCTTTATGGCTTCGGAGACCCTTATATGGGTTGGCTTGATATAGACCCATAGACCCCTATATGAGTTGTCCTTCTTGGGCTGTAGACCCTTATGTGGGTTGCCCTTCTTGGGTCCGAAAATCCCTTTATGGGTTAACCTTTATGATAATATGTACTCAATCATTGGGTCACATTAATAGGTGAAGACGTTCATCATGACCATTGGTCTTATGACCCCGGAGAACCCTTTGTGGGTTAGCCTTTATGGCTATAGGTACCCAATCACCGGGTCACATTAATAGGTGAAGACAACTCTAGTAGCCCAATATATGTGATATGATGTGCTATGTTTGAGACTCTTATTCGGGTTATGTGATATGCTTTGCTTGAGACCTTTATGGTTTATATATCATACGCTTTGTCAGAGACCTTATATGTTTTATATAAGATATGCTTTATCAGAGACCTCTTATGATTTATATATGATATGCTTTGTCGAAGAACTCTTATGGTTTATATATGATACGTTTTGTAAGAGACCTTATATGGTTTATATATGACATGCTTTGTCAGAGACCTTATACTTTTTTTATATGATATGCTTTATTGGAGACCTTACATGGTTTATGTGATTTTCTTTGTCAGAGATCTTTCATAGTTTATTTACATTTAAATGTGTTATGTGATGGAGACACTGATGTGTTTTGCATGTTGTTAGCACCCAAATTTTGACTCGGGTCATCTAATGGAATGAAGAGTAGCAAATGAGCATTTAGGAATCAAGACTTTAAGCACCCTAGTTTAGGGAGAGCAAATTGGACCCTAGGAGGTTAGACATATCTTCTGAAGTCTTCCCTGGATGTTTCGGTCGCAAAAAAATCATCCATATCACACCACATGTAATGAATCAGCCCAAATACACAATTTCTAGTAAAACCCTAATTCCCCAAAAAGCATTTGTAGGACTATGAGGGTCTACATTCAAGACCACCAAATACATCACCTTCAATTTTTCCATCCTCCATAAGCCTTCCTATAGCGAAGCATCACAGGAAGAAAAATTACAATTTTACTCTTTGGTTTTCAAAAACCAAAATTTGATATCTTCACACATTGTCTACAAGTTCTTCAACTTCCATAAGTCTTTCCATGGCAAAGCATCACAGGTGAAGAGTTGTAATTTTTATCTCTTTTAACAACATAAATAGAAAAATTACCATTTTGCCCTTTTACCTTCAGGATTTACCCCTAGGCCCTCAAATGACTCTTGAAGCTTCTCCCATCACTTGATTTATGTAAGGTTAGGTCTTGCACACTCCAACCTCCACCACCTTTGAGGAACTTATCTCAGGGTTTTTTTTTTTTTTTCCAGAAACTGGAAACAACCAATTTCTCAACCTTTGAAAACCCTTGGTCGAAAAATGATGCTAAAAAGCTCTCAAAGATTTATCTGGTGTCAGAATTTAGAAAGGTTAGTGGTCATCTTTTAGTCTCGGCCTTATCTTCAATCAATAATTTCACCAAATAGAAGCATCCGAGGTCTCGAACCCCTGTGATTCTCAAATCTTCCCCAAGGGGTGAGAAGTCAGAATGTTCTTTGAACCTCCAAATCTTGATAGTTAGTGCCCATCTCTCTAGATTCATGAAGCCTTTATAAAACCCCCTAATGGAAAAGAGCATTGGAAGAGTTAATCCACTCGGTTTCTCCTAATTACTTCAAAATGAGCTACACATTCAGGAAAAATGCCATGTACTCAACTAAACCTCAAGAATACATCAGAAGTCCAAAATTCAGTCTGTTAGTGTCCACCCCTTAGTAATTATGAGACCTTCGAAAGCCCATCCCCCTCAACATCCTCTGTAACTTCTACAAGCCTATCACTACATTTTGTCCAGACTAGGATGGTACTCAGTTTGTCTGTATTTAGCACTTGAAAAGCCCCCAAAAACTCCCCCAAACTTAAAATGCAGCTAGGCCAAGCCCATTTTCTCACTTTTTGCCTTGCCCTCAAAAGATTGTTTCACGAGTTAGAACAACAAAAGGTCCTTGCTAGCCCAATACTACCATTCTCTAATGAGCTATAGGGGTAGTTTATCATCAAGCGACCCTACTTAAAAAAATCCTTGGTAACTGCCCAAAAATATGTTGGATGAGTTGTCAGCTCCTGTAGACTCTAGACTCTTTAAGCTTTGATAAACCTCGAATCACACTTACCACAGCAAACTACATCTCCTACACTGAACTTTTCAGTCAAGGTCTCTCCGATTGCCCAAAAAGGGGTTTTTGAGCCCAATTTTCTGCCCGGATATTGAAATTTAGAGCAGTTAGAGCCTATGACTCACAAAATCTAAGGGCCACCTTTTGTTGAAGATTCTATAAATCAATTTGACCATTTTCCCCTTCAATATTTATTAGAGAACATTTGAGGCCAGTAAACCCTTGATTTCACCGCTACTCTTATCGTAATTTGGTTCCAACTGATCCACTGTGACCAGAACATTCGAGACTTTAGAAATGTACACTAAGTTTATAGGTTTCTGAGCACAAGAGCTCAAAAAGCAAGAAGGCTAGTAAGAGATTTGAATTTTTCATAAATTAATGCATTAAGGCATTAATGAGCTCATTCTCATGATTTTAGCTCATTAATGCCCATTAATGGATTCACACTTAAATGCTTTAAGTCCCTTACCCTTAGATTAGGATCCCCATGTGCACCCCATGTACTCCCCCTTTGGATCAATCACATGGATTTCAAATATCCATGAAGATCTTGATCCACCCCACCATTTAACATAACTAGTCCCCTCCCTTGATGTCCCTTAACCAATCAAATTGCCAACATGGCCCTAAGCTTGTCTACCATTGGTTCATGTCACCTATCCATGTGAACTAAACCAAATCAATCTTACCCCTTTGTTAAACAAAACCAAACTAATCCCCTCCTTTGATTTTCCTCAACCAATAAAAACCCTTTAGGTTACCAACATGGCCCTAAGCTTGTCTACCATTGGTCCATGTCACCTAACCATGCGAACTAAACCAAATTAATCCTACCCCTTTGCTAAACCAAACCAATCCCCTCCCTTGATTTCCCTTAACCAATCAAAACCCTTTGGATTGCAGACATGGCTAGGCTTGTCTACCATTGGTCTATGGCACCAATCCTTATAAACTAAACCAAATCAATCTCCTCCCTTTGTGAAAATAAAGCACAAATCAATCCCTTCCCTTGGTTATACCAGCCAATCATGTTAATTCAAATTGCTAATATGGCCCTAAGCTTGTTCCATATTGGTCCATGTCACCTATCCTTGTGAACTAAACCTAACTAATCCTAACCCCTTGATCCCTTAATCCTCTAGACCAATCCTAACCATTGGCCCAACCAATTTTGGGCTATAAATAGCCATAAATTCATGTACACTAGGGCTGGTTTTTCTGAGAAAAAAGAAAAGAAATGAGAGAAAAGAAGAAAAAAATATGTTAATGTAATAGTTGTAAATTTCATGAATTGTAAAATACAAGCAATGTATAGACTAGGACATGTAAGGAGTCATGTTAGAGGTTGTCTGGTTCAAGCTTCATGAAGAACTACCCCCAACAAGAAGAATTGCCTCGAGTGTGAAGAGCTAACTTAAGGAAAGCCAATCGGGAACTTGAAAATCATTCCAAAAGATTCACACTTCACTTTGAGCTCACAAAAGGTAAATTAGGTAAGGTGGCATGACCACAGTAAATCAAAGGTCTATTAAAAGTTTCCAAAGGTCTACGGACCTTTCTGGACCTTGGAGGGGCAATCCCGAAGTCTTTACAGCATTTATAAGCATTATTGAAGGATTATAGAGATTTTGGATTGATTCATGATCAATCCAAAGCCCCTAGTTCGATTCAACATATTTAGATCAATCCAAACTTCTTTGGATTGATCCAGGATTGAACCAGGGATTATTGGGTGCCTATTTTTCTGAGATCCAAGCATTAGGATCGATCCAAAGTGCTATAAACGCCCTGATTATCTGAAAAACTTAAAAATTTGAAACCAATCAATGGTGAACATGATTTGACCATTAGAGATTGTTCTTATCCAATGGGTACTATGATTTTACGTTAATTATAAATAAGGATAAGCACCGAAGAGCAAATTAATTGGTCTATAACCACTTTGAATACTTTTTTCTCTAAACTTTGGTGTTCTTAAGAGAGATTCTTTTCTCCAACCTTGTGCTCATCAATACCTATACCTAGATAGGAAAAAGACTAATCAAAGCCCCCTCTCTATCCTTGCTAAGGAAAATCTTCAAGTGGCGGGATTCAAGAGTTGTTTAAAGGGAAACTAGCGTGGGATTCAATAGTCTTATTTTTCTTAAGAAGGAGCATTTCCAAACTATGTTAAAAGCTACATCAACCTTCAAAGAGGTAAGAATTTCTTTGTTTAAATTACTCTCATATACCTGTGAATACTCCTGTCGAAGACACCAAGAGATTTGAGCACTACCGTCGGAGACACCGATAGTGTAGACCTAAGCACCTCATCAAAGGTGAGACCATTCCCACAGGAGACACTAGGAATATACCCAAGACTATTGTAGGAGACATCGATAATATAGATTTGACACTTTTGCCGAAAACACTAGAAGTGTAGACCACACTCGCCAGAGACACCGAGTGTAGATTGGCTTGCATTGCAAGTAGTTAGGCTTTTATTTAATTTTGGTCTTGATTGTACTGTTTCAATCTTAATAAAATTATATAGCTTGGTTGTGAGCTTTTGAGAGTAGACGTAGGCCGTCATGCTGAACCACTATAAATTTTCTGTGTTGTGTGCTTGTTGATTGTCTTGATTACTTGCATTTACTTTATCAAGCAATTCATTTATAATTATTTCATTTATTACAATTGTGCACTCCCTATCGTCACTCCTCGCGAGCTCTTAAGCTCAAAAGTCGGCCTAGTCAGTGTCAATCTCAAAGGTCATAGATGCTCCGGTCGCACTGGTTCAGTTAAAACCAAATTACGAAAAGGATAAAGGGGTGAAATCATGGTTTTTCTAACCTGAAAATCTCTCAAATGCATTTTAAAAGGGTAAGATGGTAAAATTGATTGAAGAATGGCCTAGGGATAGATGACCTCAGGTCCAGGTGATTCACAACTTTTGACTATACGAGATTACGGTACCCGAGTAAGAAATTAGGTCAAAAACTATTTTTTAAGCGATTTGGCAGAATTGGATAGGGAATGATGCTAATTCTACTGTAAAATATTGCCTTGGGTCATATCTGGGGGATTTGAAGCTTGGGGAGTCTTGGAGTTATAGGAGTTGACATATTGGTTGTTGGATTCCCAGGTAGGTGCTGAGAGTTTTTCGAAGTAAAGTCACTTGACCAAATTGGGTTTCTATAGCTGCCTAAAGCTGGGTGAAATTAAATGGCTAGACATTTCCTAAACCAGGGGTTTGTGAAATGCTTTATTGAGGATAGGGGTGATACTGATAAAATGGCTCTGACCTTGCTGCATTCTGAGTCTAACAGAACTTTTAAGGGCATTATGCTTGCCAAATACAGACAAAATACATTTTTTCTAGGTTTTGGTAGAAATGACTACTTGGGCCATGAATTTTTTACAAATTATTGTGGATCTGATAGTCTTAAGGCTCTGAATTTACAGTGGTGTGGCCACTGACTATCTAAATTTCTGATTTCAAATGCACTCCTAGAAGTCGGTTGAGCATTTAATTTTTAGACCTGATTTATAGCGCTTTTTAGAGTATTTGAGAGAATCTTGAAAAATAGATTTTGTGAAAATCCTTGCTCCTTAGACAGCTTTTTAAAGGCCTCATAATTCTAAAGAAATGGATACCGACTGATCCTGATTTGGAGGTCTGGAGAATATTCTGGCTCTAAAAGAGCGAAAAGTAAGAAAATAGCCTTTTGACCTTTTGGGGAAGATTTGAGATTTCACAAAGGTTTGAGACTTTGAAACTCTCTTCTCAGACCTGGATATTTGAAGCTAAGGCCGAGGGCAAGATATGGAGACTGACCATTCTAGATTCAGAGATCGGATGAATCTCTGAGAGCTTTTGCAAGGGTCATATCTTGGTTAGGGCTATCATAGATTGAGAAATTAGCTATTGTCGTTCTTGAGCAATGTCTGATCTATGATGAGTTCCATAGAGCAAGGAGACTCAGGGTGCATAGGATTTGAAATTACATCATTTGGACCACGGGAAAGGCTCCGGGGATCCTTTGAGGGTTTAGGGGTCATTCTCTAAATGAAAAGGGTAAAATGGTAATTTTTCACCCACAGGTCGAGAAAGATGAAAATGTGAATTCTTTGCCTGTGATGCTTCATAACAAGAAGGCTTATGTAGGCAAAGAAATTCAATGATCTAGAAGATAGATAGTGAGTATTGAGCCTTTGAAGGTAGAATGGCAAAATGGTAATTTTCCATCTGTGATGCTTTACTAGAGAAAGACTTACAAGAGGTGGAAAACTTACTGACGACATGAATGGGATTCTAAAATGTAGAGCCTCAAAGTCCTATTGATGTTTTTAAGAGAAATTAGGGTTTGTCTTGAAATGATGCTTTTTGGGCTGTAATAAGGTGCTTTAACTAATTTATTTGCGATTGAAGTATCTAGAAAGACTTCTTGGAGGATGCCTAACCTCCTAGAGTCCATGTTTTCTCTTCCTAAGCCAAGGGTGCTTAGAGTCTTGATGCCTAGTTGCTATTATGTTGTCCTTTTCCGATCACATGACCCAAGTCAACATTTTGGTGCTAACAAACCCTTGGCTTAGGAAGAGCAAACCTAGACTCTAGGAGGTTAGGCATTCCTGAAGAGGTCTACCTGGATGCTCGAGTCATAAATGAACTAGTCAAAGCACCCCATTATACCCTAATTGCATCATTTCAGGATAAACCCTAATCTCTCATAAAAGCACCAACAGGACATTGAGGGTCCACATTTTGGAACCCCATCCATCTCATCAGTAATTTTTCCACCTCCTATAAGCCTTTCTCCAGCAAAGCATCACAGATGGAAAAATTACCATGTTGCCCTTTTTCCTTCAAAAGCTCAATACCCACTATCTGCCATCCAGATCACTAAATTTCTCCTTCCTACATAAGCCTTCTTGTCATGAAGCATCATAGGGGAAGAATACTCATTTTCACCTTTTTTGGTCCATGGGTAAAAAATTACCATTTTACCCTTTTCACCTCAGAGAATCTACCCCTAGACCCTCAAAGGATCTCTAGAGCCTCTCATGTGGTCCGAATGGTGTAATTTCAAATCTTATGCATCCCTGGGTCTCCCTACTCTAGGAAACACATCACAGATTAAATACGGCTCAAGAATGGCAATAGCCAACTTCTCAATCTATGATAACCCTGACCAAGAAATGACCCTTGGAAAAGCTGTTAGAGATTCATCCAACCTCCGAATCTAGAAAAGTTAGTTGCCATATCTCAGCCCCGACCTTAGCTTCAAAACTTTAACTCTGAGAAGAGTATTTTGAAATCTCAAACCTCTATGAAACCTCAAATCTTCCTTAAGGGGTCAAAAAGCTATTTTACCACTTTTTGCTCTTATGGACATAGAATATTCTCTAGACCTCCAAATCAAGATCAATCGATGCCCATCTCTCCAGAATCACGAGGCCTTCAAAAATCTGTCTAAGGAGCAGGAACTTTCATGAAAGTTATCTGCCAAGATTCCCTCAAATACTCTAAAAATTGTAACAAATCAAGTCTAAAAATTAGGTGCTCGACCAACTCCTAGGAGTTCATCTGAAATCATAAATTCAAATAGTCAGTGGCCAGAACACTGTAAATTTAGAGCGCTAAGACTATTAGACTCACACTAATTTGCAGAAAATATGTAGCCCAGGTGATCATTTTTGTCCAAACCCAAAAAAAGCATGTTTCATCTATATTTGGCACTTGGAATGCCCTTAAAAGTTTTCCTGGACCCGGAATCCAACAAGGTTAGGGCCATTTTCTCAGTTTCACCCCTGTCCTTGAAAAATGATTTCACAAACTCCAAGTTTAGAGAATGTCAAGCAATTCAGTTCCACCCAGCTTCAGGCAGATACAGAACCTAATCTCTCTAAGCGACCCTGCTTCGAAACTCTCTTAGTAACTATCGGGGAATCCAGTAGCTGATTTGTAAGCTCTTATAGCTCAAGGACTCTTCAAGATTTGAATCCCACAGATATGGCCTATGACGGCATTTTATAGAAAAATAGTAGCATTCCTTGTCCAGTATTGTCAAATCATGTAAAAAATGGTTTTTGACCCAGTTTCCTGCTCAAGTACCTAATCTTGCATAGTCAGAGGCTGTGGACCACCTAGACCCGAGGTCATCTATCCCTAGGTGATTCTCAAATCAATTTTACCATATTTCCCTTTTAGAATACATCTGAGAGCTTTTCAGGTAAAAAAACCTGATTTCACCCCTTACCCTTTTCATAATTTGGTTCTGACTGGACCAGCGCGATAAGAGCATCTACAACCATTGAGATTGACACTGACCGAGCCAACTTCTGAGCTCGAAAGCTCATGAGGAGTGATGGCACAGAAAGGGTTCAAACAATCAAAAAGCATCATTAATCATTAAATGACCTAAAGCTAAAGATATTTAGCATTAAATGCATTCACACCTTAAGGCCTTTTTGGAAACCCTTAGACTAGCATCTTCCCATTTTATTCTTTGCCCCCTCCCTTGGATCTGAACCTTGGATTTCAAATCCCTATAGAGCCCCATAACATGCCCCCAATTGGCATCTCCATGCCCTCCCCTTTAAAATTACAACCGATGGGATGTTGCCAAAGGGCATCTCCATTGTCTCCCTTCCACCTCACCTATACATGTTGAATAGCACAGCTCTAATCTCACCCTCCATTCAACTATCACAACTTAGATCTGCCCCTCCATCTAACAAAGTCATCAATCCATGCCCCTTAGCCACCCAATCCAATTGAATCCTAGCCCTCCACATTATTTAGGATAGACACCATCTTAGCCCTCCACCTAACAAACCCCAAGTTCAATTCTAGACATCCACCACACTAATTTGGGGCTATAAATAGCCCCAAATTCATGCAGCCCTTGGTTGGCAAAGAAAAACCCTAAGGAAAAAGTGGAAGAAGAAGAAGAAATAGGAAGAATTTGGCAAGCCCTAGGTCACTTGGACCCAAGGTAAGCCTAAACTTTGGTCTAGCTGCTCCCCCTTATAATCATATGTCAATTTAGTATGTTGTTATGCTTTCCAATTCATGTTTAAGAACTCCTCCAATTTGGGCTACACAATAGAGGCTCAACAGCCTCTACTTGCTTCCATTTTGAACATGTTTTAATGCCAATTTTCTAATGAATTTTGTAGAGGGCTGCTTGAGTCCAAATTTGATTATGTTAGACTAGACATGTACGCTAGATACTATATTTAATTTCATGATTTTAGGAGTAGTGGAAGGCCTCGAGATGGCCCCCTAAACAGACCCCAAAATCTGGGTCTTTTGAGACCTAGATTAGCTGAATATTTGTATATTTTTGTTTGGTTTTTGTAAGTATGATCTAAGGACAAAATTTTTATATAATGTTCATTTATATGTTTCCAACTAACCTACATAAATTTTTTTAAAACCCTAAGGGTTCTAAAATTGAGAAATCCAACTATTGGATTTTCTCTCAATAACTAACGCCTAATTTTTAACTTTAAAATCAAACATTGAACCAATAGGCATTAGGAGAAAAATCAGGTGTTGAGATCTACGACCCACCCCAGGGAGCCCTAATTCTTCTTCAGTTTTATCCATGACAAACACAACCTCTGAATTCTGAAGTTCAATCCTGTGCATGTGCACCTCTATAGGCCCTTATTTCTGTCTCAACGCCTGAATTAAATTTCAGGCGTTGGATTGAAATTTTGGCGTTTGAGTGAATTTTAGGCATTAAGCCTAGGTTTAAAAACCATGTTTTCCAAAATCTAACTAAGTGTGTTTTCACCCTAGAGTTAGTGCAAGGACTCAGGAGAAACCCTGCCCCTCTGGGCCCTACTTTTATGGCCCAAAAACCTAAGTTGGTTACTGGTTTAAGCATTTAACACCTGAATTTCCCCTGAATTAAATTCAGGCATTGAACATTCATGCATCAGACCAAAAAATAGGCGTTAGGCCTATAATAGATGACCAAGTGCCCTACTTTCAGAGATTATATCTCCACATGGCTTGAAGCCAGGACCCCTAGGGTTACTCTGAGCAACCCTAGGAAACTTCCCTTAACCTAAACCATGGGTCCCATAACATTGGGACCCACCAAACCATCCTAAAAGATTGCACAAAGATGTTGATCTGATTAGCTCCTCCAATGCCTAATTTTCATCTAGAATTAAAATTCAGGCATGGTAAAATCAGGCGTTAAGCCTATAAGACATAAAAATTAACCTCTCTCCCTTTCTATTTTTTGTTAGGGTTAACACCTAACCCTAAAGAACCAACCAGTGAACCATTTAGAGGGGTCCACCATCCCTCTAAAGACTAAACCTATGAGGGTTCTCCTGTAATCAGAATAGGACACAATAAAGAATAGTTTATGGACTTTTCAGAAGCCAATGCCTGATTTTTGCCCTGAATTAAAATCAGGTGTTAAGCCTAAGAAAAATCTAGCAAGCTATCAATTTAGTAAGCACAAAGCATGGGCATTGGTATAAGACTAAAACTTGTATGAATGGGAGAAGCTGCCCTAAAATGGCAAGTATTTTGGGTGCCTAACACCTCCCTAAATGGAACCAAACAACTTACCCTCAATCTCAATAATGTAGGATAGTGTTAGGAGTTTAACCCTAGACCTTTGGGTCTAGACTTCTCTTCCCAAAAGAGGATAACCGACGTCCAACTCCATCGGTTGAACCCCCAGTTGGTGGTGACTCCAAGCAAAGCACCAACCCTCGCACGGGAAAGGGATTGGTGCACCCTTAGAGCACCAAAGTGGGCACCCCGATGTCTACAACATGGAGACTCCGATGGGGACATGTTTAATCTCCACATGTACAAGTTTTATTTTATGTCAAATACTTGCTTTAACATGTCTACTTTCTTTTTCACATGTCTATCCACTTTCTCACATGTCTACTTGCTTTTTCACTTGCCTACTTGCTTTGAATTTGACTTAGGTCACTTCATTAGTTAGTTAGGATAACACTCCATCTTTAAACAATCATTTCAAACTGTCATGCATAGGATAGAAAACATGCTCACATAGCTTTAGGGAAGCTTGAATTAGTTAGTAAGATCAAATTCACATCTAAACAACTTATATGCCAAACATCTTTGTTATTTTATACTTTACACAAAATGAGTCCAAGGACACAACATTGCACCAATACATCACTATCATGAACCATTCTCTAGGTCATTACCCACCAATGGACCGACATTGGGTCACCACATAGGATGGGAACAATGTCTGAGCAGTTGTTGCTATATCAGCGCAGCCATTCTAAATTACCCAAGCCAGTTACCACTTTATGATCCGATCTTTTTCGGGGAGGTGTTTCGATTGGTACACTTGTCTTTTATAATCTCAAAAAGCATGCATATTTAGTCATTTTTAGGTTAGAGTTATTTAGGCTACACTCAATAGCTTAAAGGTCTAGCTTTAGGTTTGTTTGCCATGATTTTGATTGATTGCTTTCATGACTGATTAAAAAAGGAACCAAGAATTCATGTGAACTGCTGCCCACATGGTCCACCATCCCCTTCCTACCCATCTTTTTCTTCTAAGAATAGGAGTGGCTTTTGCCCCAATGCGAGGCCTCTATACCATGAGCTCCCAAAGCACTCTACCTAGGCCTGAGAGGGCTATCATCAATCTGTAAAGGAGCCACCTCCACTACACCACTAGGCACCAATGTTGTCTGTACCTCAGGTTCTCCACCGATCTCAGGCTCTCCTATAGTCTGCTCTCCACCGGTCTCGAGTTCCCTTATAGCCTGCTCTCCCCCTAGTTGCTCTACCTTAGGCTCACTGAAGGGCATCTCAGTGTCCTCCACAGCATCTCTTGGATCCCCTAGAACAGGGATTTGTCTCTACAAATATAAAACAAAACACACATGCCAGAACCTCTTTAAAATAAATGCTCTTAAAAGAAAATCAAATAACCCTGCGTCTTTACCTCCTCCGCAACTGCTCCTTTGTTTGCCTTCAAGGTGGCAACCTCAACTAAGTGGGCTTGATGCTTCTGCCCCACCAAGGCAAAGCACCTCGCCAAATTCGGGAGGGCACTAAGGTACACCTCCCTGAAAACCTACATAAATACAAAAACTTTTGTCAAAATTAAAAAAAAATGCATAAGTTTTAAAACTTAATTACCTAAACAAGTAAAATCATACGTGAGTCATTGCCTCAGGAGGCACCCAACTCTCAGGGAGCTCAGCCTCTGGTAAGGGCTCCTTAGTGATCCCACCCTCGAGATCAGCTATAAGCACTACCTCGGGGATCATGCCCATCAAGTCAGGGTTAGCAGGTGGAACTCTCCTCTTCCTCCCTCTTTGGACGAGAGGTGTTGGCTCCTCTATAGGCTGTGCCACAGCTGCCTATTAAAATCAAATAAGTTAAAGATTGTCAAAGAATTTAACAAAAAGGTAAAGTAAGAATAACAAATGTTTTTCAAAATAAATAAACTCACTTAGGCCTCAACAGGACCACCAAGGGCCCGTAAGAATGAGTGGCCCACTACTCACTATAATTCTTAGTCTAGTCCAGGAATTCTGAGGCCTCGACGCCCGTCTCTCCTTTACTAGTCTCCCCCTTGGTGTCAATCATCCAAGGAGGCGAGTGTGAGACCACAAGGTCCTCTACTCCTACCCCCACTTGGCGCCAGCACCTCTCCCCGAGGTACATGGTAACCTCACCAAAGGCCACCAACACGACACTCTAAGGAGACCAATCCCAAGTAGAGGTCTAGACTAAGGTATCCCCCACCCCCAAAGCCCAACGAGTCCATGGGCACCACTTGACCTACATAAAACACAGTAGAACTTAGATAATAATTTGCAAAAGGAAATAAAATCAAATAGATAAACCAAAGCATGGTGTACTCACTTGGTCAGCAGTCAAGAGATCTAGCTCGTGTCAAAATGCCAAAATGGATTTCTGGGCCTTATGGTGGGTGTGGGCAATCTTCCACCTCGCCACATAGGGGAAGTAAAACACCTCCTCACCTCTCCACCTAGGCTTCAAGGGGGGAAAGTGCTCGTAGCACCACACCTGCAAAAGAAAAAATTAAAATCATAGACGATATCCAACTCAAATTAAAGAAAGCAAGTAAAAATAAAAGATATAAACAAAAACAAAAAAGAAGGTGAATCATACCTCCCATAGGAAGCACAACCGTATGGAAGCATAAGGGCTCTGCCTGGAGGAGATCTTACTCATGTTGGCGTACATCCACCCGAGGGCAAACCTACTCTAACTCCGTGTAACTATGAGGTCTAGGTCCTCTAAGGCCGGTAGTAGGTAAAAGTACACCCTGTCGTTCTTCATGCATAAAATGGAGCAGGTCAGCATGTATATCAGGAAGGCTCGAGTCGAGTAAATAATCTCTGCTGGTGAGCTCTACTTGGTGGCCTAAATATAGTTGTTCTCGAACCAAGACGGAAAAACACCCTTCGTGCCCTTGTAGTACATCAAGGGCTGTGGTCCTATGCATTGAGCCACTAATTCCGAGTCAAAGTCATCCGAACTCGGTGGAGGTGTACCATCTAGGGATAGCCCCAACATCATGAAGAAACTAATGGGAGACACTCCGATCTCCCCCATTGGAAGATGGAAAGTGCATGTGATGGGGGACCACTTCTCTGTAAGGGCCATCAAAAGTGCCCTATCTGCCTGCAGCACGGGCAAGCTCAGAAAATGAACAAACCCATGGCCTTCACCCAGTTTTGGACATTGGAACACATCCGGCCCCACAAGCCTAGGACCCCGGACTGAGAGTTGTGGCGCTCTACTCTCCCCCTAGCCTATAAAGGAAAACATGTTAAAATATGTTATAATAATAATTAGGAGCAAAAACGATTAAAAGCAAATAAAAAAGAAGAAAAAAAAATCAAAAATGACAAATCTGTCTCTCAGGCCTAATGCCTAATTTTTAGGCTGACGCCTATTTTTTTGGCCAATGCCTGAGTTTTCAACACTTGTTTTTTAAAACAAAGAAAAATTAGGTGTTACACTTGTAATTTAGGGTAGTGATTTTCAGGCGTTGGAAAACCCAAAAATTACCAAAAAAAATTTGTAAAAGTCTATTCTAAATCACTCCTAAATCAAAATTAAAGCAATATAATTCCATTCAAATGATTTAAAACCTATAAATACAATGCAATCTAAAGAAAAATGTAAAAACAAATAGAAACATAAAATCAAAAACAAAGCATCCAAAGAAAAAGATAAAAAAATTAACAAAAGCATGGAATAAACTCATAATCAAATAAAAAAACTTACCTCATCCACCACAGGGTGCTTCCATAAAGCTTTCTCTTGCGCCAAGAGAAGCGGGAAGTGGCGACATTATCCTCCTTGACTAATTGTCATCAAAACTAAAAGAAAAAGGAAGATTTTTGTTTGAAAATTGAAAAGGGAACAAAAGAACAAGGATGTAGGGACCTCTCCTCTCCTTTATAATAGAAAATAGCAATGTGAAACACAAAAAGACAAAAAACCCAACTAGCGGGTCATTTAAAGTTGTAAATGCTTTCAACACCTAATTTCAATTGAAACAAGTATGTAGCATTGATCCTTTGTGATCGCCTTGTCTTTTAGAATAAGCCTAAAAACTTTTTGACATGCCCTGATTAGGCCGCCATAGGTTTGGTGAGGAACTCTAGGATGTCTTACTAGAAATGGCTGAAACCGTTGACATACGAGACTGTCTACCTAGGTATAGACAGATGTTGACATCGTTCCATAGCCTATATACCATGACAATCATCTTTGGAAATTGATTGAAACAGATATATAGCACCAAATCCTCGGAATCTCTTGTTAGGTATATGTATTGTCAATCTCATGTCAAAACAACTGTGTTGTAAAATGTCAAGTCAAAGATAATGCTCGAAGCTCGAAAGAAAGAAGGCAAAGATGGACTAAAGACCTACAAGATCAAGACAAGTACCAAAGATGAAGATCAAATTCAATATTCAGGTTAAAGACTCAATACAAAAAGGCTAAAGCTGAAGACTGACAAAAAGAAGGCTCAAAGATGCTCATGACATGCACTAACCTCAGAAAATCTTCACACTTAGCACTATACACTAAAGCCACTAAGAATAAATGTAAGATTAAGTGTGAGGTGCTAAAAGGCGCCAAAATGCATTTGTAGCTGTTCTCAAAAGTTAAAGAAAAAAGGCCCAAAACCAAAAAGATGGGACAAGACAAAGTGCAAAAAAATAGCAGACCTTGATCGATCACGGCTGATCAATCACAAGTCAATTTTTAGGCAAAAAATAACTTCCCAAGAGTTGTGATCTCAGGGCTTGATCGATCATACTTTCCTGGTCGATCATAGAAAAAGTGTGATCGATCACAGCCGCGAGTTTCACAAAAATTTGTTTCTATTTTTGAGATTTCAATCTGATTTTTCTTAGGACTTGTCCATTTGAAAGAACTCTAATCCTATGGACTAAGATTAATCTTAGCTCTATAAAAGGGTGATAATACCCTAGGTTTAAAAATAAGAAGATAGAGCGATAAACGAAAGGTGAAAAGAATATTGTTTGAGAAAATGGCTAGTCTAAAAGCTAGGAAGTCTATGTGCTTACTGCGTATCTGAGCTTGTGCTATTGATAATACTTGCGTGATCTATTTCTCTGAGCATACTACATCATATATCAAAAAAAGAAAAGTTTATTGGCCATCCGTTGTAAGGAAACCAATGATTTACAAGGCCCGAAAGCTTATTCTCTACTGTATTTCAAACTGTGGAAAAAAAGGTAAATCAGCTCACTAGAAGGAGCATCCACACTTGGTACGCATGGAGATATCAACCTACATGAGGTAAAACTTGTACTTATTCATTAATTCATTATTTGAATCCCTTCTACCGAAGACACTGGAAGGAGTATTGCACTCTTCGGAGACATAGAGTATAGGTTTAGCTTGCATAGCAAGTAGAAAGGGTTTTGTATGAATTTTACCTAGATTATCTATATTTCAATCTAAATAAAATTACAGGAAGCTCTGGATTGAGCTTTAGGAGTGGACATAGGCCTTAGTGCCGAACCACTATAAACTTCTGTGTTGTGGTTGTGTACATTTGCTCTATTATGTGTTTATGTGATTAATGCAATTGTGTTTATTATACGCATTACCAATTAAGAGAAAATTGACAAAATTGATATTAGAGACTTGAATCAATATAGTACCAAATTAATTAACAAGGATTGTAAGATAACTCACAGCAAATTAAGTTAATAAAAAAAAGTAAGACAAATCCTATTCACCCCCCTCTAGGGTAGAATTTCATCTCCATGGCTTCTGGAGTAAGACTAAAAACCTCCTAACATACCTCATGCATGCCACGTAGGTTCGCTAAGTAGTGTCAGTCCCCAACTTTATAAAAAGGCCTTCATAGATAAACCACCTATCTGGGGTGTAGGTAGGCATCATCACTTCATAGCCTGCGTATTATGCTAGCCATGTTTGCAGAATAGATGGTTGAAACAGTTATGTAGCACCGGTCTCTTGAGATCTCACAACTATCAAAACAAGCCCAAAAAGTTTCCACAAGCCCTATCGGTAATCCCTAAACCATGAACAAATTGCCGTGTAGCATCTTGGTTATTCGAACATAGCTGAATGCTACACTTTGATTCATAGTCTATATATTATCTTAGTGTTAATATCGTTAGGGAGTTATACATAATACATAGCATTGGATTCGTTGTTATCACAATCTCCACAGTTTCTAGAGAGAGTGCAACAACATCTCTAGTCCCGGCCGGTCCTCTACCTACACCCTATCTAAGTTGGGATAATTATAGGGCATGACCCACTTGTGATGTCTATTTATTAGGACGTAAATATGCATCACAATTCAATCCATAAAGTCTGTGAAATTCCTAAGGCCATAGTTGGACTACTATCATACTTAAAGAATCATTTTTGCAGCAAACGGGTTACTTGTGAGAAAAACCCACCACTGCTTCTCAGGAAATGGCTCATAACATTTCTCTACACGTCCAAACTAAGCCACCCTTCCAGCTCAAATTTTGGCACAGCCTTGTCCATACTTTTGAATAGCTTACCTACATCGGACACTTCAGTTAGTACTTTTTCTGCCACATGATTTATAAATGGCCACCCCGTGACATTTGCTCGGCATCGGACAACAAGCAATGCCACACTTTGATCCATCAAATCTATGAAATGCTAGGTTCTAGCCATAGTGTTTCTTCTATCTATAGTCTAAAACATTATCAAGCTTGAGTAGTACTTCAATAACAAGGGTTACTTGTGAAAAAAACTCTTCCATAGCTTATTGGGAAAGAGTGTAACAACATTTCTCTGTATGTTCTAATGGTCACTACTCAATAAACCGACCTATTAGCACCAGCCTCAATGAAGCTTTCTTATTGGGACATAAGCATTGTGTTGCATTCACCCTCAAACGTTGTGTGTTATACCTGCTTTAGCAAAGACTACGTTGCTATCACCTAGGCAATGCACAACACCAAGTCCTTGGAAAAGAGCACAACAACATTTCTCTGTAAGTTCTGATGGTCATCGCTCAACAGACCGACCTATTAGCACCAACCTTGATGATGCTTTCTTATTGGGACATAAGCATTGTGTTGCATTCACCCTCAAACGTTGTGTGTTATACCTACTTTAGCAAAGACTGAGTTGCTATCACTTAGGCAAGGCATAACACCAGGTCCTACGGGATCCCGCCCCAGCTTTTGGAGAGAGTTATATAAATTCTCCCTTTCACATCCCCCCACCTTGGAAATGTTTAAGTGGAGCGAAAATATTGTCATGGATCAATCCATAGCCTATGTAGCCATCGTTTTATGGATGCGTAGCACTGACCCTCCAAGGTCCTATTGTTTTTCTAGAGAGAGCTTCCAAAATCTCTCTTTGAGTCCCATAAAATACAACATTTGTCTAAGTGGGACAAAGGCAATGTTGTAGATCGATCCTGGTATATATCATGATCGATGTAAAGCCACACGTGTCTTTAGAAATGATATTTAGCACACATGTACCATGATTGATGTAAAACCGAACAGTGTTCAATCATGACTATATATATTTTTTCATAGCTTTTCTAGGGAGAGCCTCACAAATATCCTTAAAAGAATCCCATTAAAATTCGCAAGGAGAGTCACAAAAAGACATTTAAGCAATCAACTTCACAAGTGAATCAATGATCACTCAATACAACAAATGCAAAACATGTCAATATGCAAATCTTGTAAGAAACTCCAAACAACTTGTACAAGTTAAATCACTAAGCTAGCCAAAAGCAAATACAAGTGCATAAGTCATCTAAATAGTTCATGTGTTAACAACTTTTGCATGATCGGTTTTATACAGTGTTTTCCACAATGTTTTCAAGCAGTTGCTCCCGATGTCGATGACTTACATGTCTCCCAATGCAGCGCATATGCTAATAATAACACCTAAGAAGCTAGAGAAAATGTCAATTGCTTACGTATAACTCATGGATAGCCTACAACAACAACAACAACAACAACAAAACAGCCTTATCCTAACTATTTCGGGTCGGCTACATGAATCCTGTTCCGTCATTCCGCTCTGTTTAAAGCCTTATCTGCTGTTAAATTACAAGCTGCCAT
>JAOXJP010268473.1:0-20375 GCA_025762735.1 Platanus orientalis | reverse complement strand
ATCATACTCAGTTTATACCATATGTGAAGGTCTTATAGAGGAACCATTTTGTAAAAAAAGTAAATTGGAAAGACGAAGATAAGATCAAGGAAAAGTATCCACACTTGTTTCACACTTAAGGTATGTCAAATTCAATGACTGAATTTATTTAAAGGGGGAAGAATATAATACCCTGCACCATGACACACATATGTTGCACACATGTCACACTTAGAATGTTAACACATCTTACAAAAGTTCCGTATACACATAGAACCACTCAAATGCACCTATGCTGATCTGAACGTTGGCACAAATTTAAAAAGGCACCAATGAAAATATAGAAAGAATTTAGGAGTGAAACTTATACCTTTGGATAGACATGGAAGTCTAGAGTCCTACGTAAAAATGACAAACAAAATAGACACCAAACAAAAAAATTAAAGGTAATTTTCTAAGCGAAAGAAAACAAAAAGGGGATATTACTTGAAATTTCTCAACACTTGTTATGTAGTTTTCTTTGAATGGGAAGAAGATGATTATCAAGGGAAAAGTTGGTAAGTCAGTAACCACCAGATAAAGTATATTCTTCGAAAGGAATGTGATATTTTCTTATGTAATTAAGATGGCTAGAGGGTCCAAAGGTCTAATCTTATATAAATAAAAGTCCTAAAATCTCTTTTATCGAAGTTCTCTGATGTATTTGAGGAGCCGAAGGATTACCACCCTAATGCTCTCATGATCATCACATTCCTTTACTTTTGGATAGCAGCCAACAAATGTCTTGCCTTATCTCTATCCTTATATCCAAAAGATCGAGAAGATAACTAAGGAGATACTTGAAGGAAGGATTATTCAGCATAGTGTAAGTCCACACTCATCTCTAGTGTTGCTTTTTCAAAAGAAGGATGAGACATAGCGCATATGCATTGATTATCGAGCTTTGAACTGAGTAACTGTCAAAGACAAATACCCTATTCTGGCTGTGGACAAATTTCTTGACGAGTTCAGATGTGCTTAATATTTTTCTAAGTTGATTCTTCACTCAAGATATCACCATATTCGTGTGTATGAAGAGGACATCCCAAAGACTGCATTCAAGACCCATGATGGTCACTATGAAGTTTTGGTGATACCCTTTGGATTGACAAATGCCTTGTCAACATTTCAAAGCTTGATGAATGACATCTTTGGTCTTAATCTCCATAAACTTGTGTTGGTATTTTCTATAATATCCTTATATTCAATTTATCATTAGAGAATCATTTACATCATCTTCATGTAACTCCCACTCTCTTACGGGAGCATTGTTTGTTTGTCAGGGTACTTGGACCATATTATTTCCAAGAAGAAAGTGGCAGCACATCCCTCAAAGATCAAGACTATGGTGGAATGGGTTACAGTAAAAACATTTAAGACATTGTGTGGGTTTTTTTTGGATTGACTAGCTATTATCACAAGTTTGTACAGGACTATGTCAAAATCTACGCTTCACTAACAACCTTATTACAGAAATATGCTTTTAAATGGGGGTTAAAGACTAAAGAAGCTTTTAGAATGTTAAAGGAAACAATGTCAACCACTCATGCACTCACATTACCCGATTTTAACAAGTATTCATACTAGAATGTGCTACCTTTGAGATTGGAATTAGAGGAGTGCTGATGTAAAAAGGAAAGGCATTGTCACTCTTACATTAGCAATTGTCTATATAAAATAGAGATGAGGGCTATAGTTCATGTAGTTCAAAAGTGAAGGCCATACCTTATTGATTGTCATTTTCAAATCTGCGTTGATCATAAAAGTTTAAAATATATATTAGAGCAACAAATTTCTTTTATAGAACAACAAAAATAGATTTTCAGGTTGTTGGTTATGATTATGAGATTATTTACAAAAAAAGGCATCGACACTAAGAAAACATAGGGGATGACATACAGCTTTATTTTTGACTTTGCTACATGTTCTCTCTCTCTCTTTCTCTCTCTTTGGGCGGAAGTGGTGGAGGGGGCTAAGATGGCTCTTAGGATTGGTTTTGTATCATCTCCGGTATGAATGGACATATATCATATCACACCATTACCAATCAATGCATGACAAAGGGTGTTTTAATAGATACACGTGGGTCAAAGGGGGATATTCTAGTAGATACATGGTAAATAAGTACACCTAAATATGTATCAATTTACCTTTTTGTCACGGATAGGTTCTGGCATGGTATATCTTCATTGAGACGGGAGATGATTAGACATCCTCTTAGATTTGAATAATCTCTACTCTAGATGAAGAGATATCACACTAGGTACCAATCAACATGTGACATGGTGCCTTACAAGGGTGTGTCAGTAAATGCACATGGTTAAAAAAAAAAAAAAAAAGAGGGTGTTGAGAGAAATACAGAGTAAATAAGACAAAGAAGCTTTGTCTGGTATTGCATCGTTGCTGAGTAGGTGCTGGCATGATACCTCTTCGTTCAGACCGGAGATGATTTGAACTCTGAATTTGGATGTGTTCATCATCGTATTGAGTCGGATCCTGTGTGGAGGTGTTTCCAATAGTAATCATCCCGTAGTGACCACGGGCAGACACAGGCAAACACCAATGTTAAAAGTAGCATTGTGATGCTCAATTTAAAAATGTTCTTCGCCCAAAAGAAAGGCTCCAAATTCAAATATTCTGATGTCCACATGTGGTGATTGCTAAGGGTCACTACAGAGGATCCCTTTTCAAGGTTCCAATTCGACACTTCAAATGAGTTCAAAATGTCTGCTGGAAGTTGAATATACATTAACATGCAACGGTTCAAAATGCAGCCCCGAATTATGTGAGAACCCAATACATGAGAACCTGTGAGAACTAGGTGAGAGGTCAACACATAGTGATTTAAGGAATTTTGTACAAGCTCTTAACCGTGGTTTTAAACCACAGTTTATAGTGGGTCTCATGGCTCTTCTCCCTTGACAAAATACCCAGTGAAACCCTAACCCACCCGATGCTTTTACCCCTTTTGAATTTGTCCCACGGCTCTTCTCCTTCATCACCGGCAATAGGCAATAGGCAACCGACAACAATGGCCCTACTCGCTCCAAACCTCTGTGCTCTCCTTCTTCACCAGCGATAGGCGACCGATGAACTTCTATTAGAGGCTGCTACTCTGATACAAAAATGTAGGGGGGTGGGATTTGACAACACAGGATCTTGACGCTATTATTGTGAACATCCGAAACTTTTTATATTTTATATTTTTATTTTTATTTTTATTTTTGGTCAAAGGAGAAGATCCACACTGAATGAGTAGTTAGTTCAGAAATTAATTTGAAGTTAATGAGGGTAGTAATATAGGGCAAGTAAGAGAGAAAGCTTGGCAGATAAACTATTGTCCATCAACAGAGGATTAATAGCACTTCCCGCATTCTTTCAACTCTCTTTACACTGATTTAAATCATAGTTACTACATGGACAGAGAACTTTTTATTTTTTCTATTTTATGTGTGGGTGTAATTAGACCAGTAGATTCTTCATTTAGAAATCTCTCTATAAAAATTTTCGAAGTTATACAACAAAAGCCATGTTTTCTTCATCATCGTCTTTTGCTGTTGCTACTATTTTCTTAGTGTTGTGTCTAGTGGTTCTAGTTGCGCCTTCGCTTGTTGATGCAAACTTGTTTCCTCCTCCCTATTCTTTGGTGGACAAAATCAATGGCAGGTGCCTTCGTCGTCGTCATTGTCCTCCCTGTTCTTTGGTGGACAAAATCATTGGCAGGTGCTCTCCTCCTCCTTTGAATCGACAACCACCACCGCTTCCACCCATTGGAGTCCCCAATAGACCTCCACCACCACCCCCTCATTCACCAATTGTTGGCCCAAAGACACCACCGCTAGTGAAAAAGAGAGCACAGAGATTCGGAGCGAGTATGACAAATTCAAAAGGGGGTCAATACAAGCATCGGGTGAGATTAGGGTTTCACAGAATATTTTGTTGATGAGGGAGAAGAGCTGTGGGACCTATTCTATAAACCGTAGTTTAACGGCTTGCATGGGATTCCAAAACCACTACGTGTTAACCTCTAATCTGATTCTCACACGTTTTCACATATCAGGTTCTCACATAATTCGGGGCCGGTTCAAAATGGAGGAATATCACCTGCACCGGCCCTCTTTGTGCGATGTCGTGTGACAAGACAGAGGGGAAGTATCATTTCACTTTTTGGGGGTGATGTGACAGCTCCAAAAAGTGAAATGATACCCACGATGTGTCTCGTCTCACGAAATAGTAATTTAAAAATGCTAACAGCGGCCCCAGTTCCCGTAGTCGTAATAAAACAGAAGGGACTGCGTCGCTTAAAGGTCGTTCGGTCAAAGATGCTCTGTTGAGCGCGCAGGGGGGGCTTAATGGCCTCCTGCATATGATTTTATCGAAAAAATAAAATAATAGAGAAAAAAAAAAAGGATTCCAAATTTCCATTTCCATTACCACTTCCCTGGTGATTCGAATGCCGCATAGACAGAATGGAAGACGAAGGAGCAACAATGGAAACCCTAATCCTAACCCTAAGGTCAATCCCTGACTCCCTTCTCGTAAGAAGAGAAACACTGAAATGAGTAACAGAAACCACACCATGTATTCAAACGCCCCACACAAAAAGGGAAAAAAGCTTCCGTATAAAGAAAAACCATACTTGCAATAAAGCATTTACATGTTCCTTCATTTCTAATGTGAAGAAGCGTTACCATTACCATTACAGTTACTCATCATCTTCTTGAATTCCTCGAAATTAACGCACCCATCCCCGTCTGCATCGACTGAGCTAATCATCCGAGAGCAATCCTGGACCGAGCACTTCTCTCCCAAGCTCTTCAACACCATATGCAACTCCGCCGCCGAAATCAAACCGTTTTTGTCCCGATCGTACATCTCGAATGCATCTCTTAGATCCTTCAGCTCACTCTCGCTACTCGTATCACCTTTGGATCCTCCGCCATGGAAGTCGGCGAATTCCTTCAGATCAATAAATCCATTGCCGTCGGTATCGATCTCAGCCACCATGCTCTGGAGCTCCTCCGGCGATGTGTTGGAGCCCAGGGCTCGTAAAACGTCGCCGAGCTCCGTAGGGGAGATCTTGCCATCGCCATTCGCGTCGAATCGGTTGAACACTCTTTCAATTTCATCTGAGTTCTCCAAAGAAACAGAAGAAAATTCAGGGTTAGGTTTTGTAGTAATGTTTTCTCCTCCGACTTTCTCCATTCTCTTTCTTTCCACACTTCAATTTTTTTCCAAGCCGAGAAAGGGGTTTTGATTGCTTAAACTCCTGTTTGGTTTCTCACACTTTATATACTACGCAAATGACTTTTACGCGGTTTTGTTCTCAAGAATAGAAAGGCCAACGCGGAACCTGGCGGTGGCGGAGCCAAACTTTTACTTGTTTATGATTCTGTGAAAAAAGAGCACCAAACAATATAATTAATTTCCACTATCGGAATCAAATAAAGGACTTCGATACCAATACAATAACGTGCAATGTTTTTCAAAACGCTGACATATAAATAAAAAAGAAAAAGCAGTTCGGATCCTCTACAGGAATTTTAAAAGTTATGTTCCTTTAAATGTCTTATATATGTATATGTTATACAGACATATAGCTTAATATATTGTATACCGAAATAATGTTCTGTCCATGATATACCATTCGCCCCTTCACAGGGGTTTGTGGGCCCCTTGCAAAGGTGCATTGGGCCCACACCCCCTATGAGGGGGCAAACAGTACATCCTGGCCAGAACATCGATGTTACAACTATTATACATCGATGTTACAGATTTTAGAAATAGACAATAAATTTTTTTTATTTAATCTTTATAAGAAACAAGAAAAGAAATGTCAAACAGTATTTGAGTCTAGCAAACATTACTGATCCTAAGCTGCAAGTTGAGCTTGAACTCGACACCTCAAGTGAACCTGAGTCTAATCCTTGTGTGCCGACTCAGCTCACTTGTTTAGTTTGCATCACATAGTTTGGAAACTGTACACATTGTTCACAAATGAACTAAAGAATAGTGTTAGACTATATTTTGAAATCTAAAGTCAACAAATGACACATGGAAACAAGTAATGATTCAGTAGGCGGTTATCAAGCATAACACGTTACATGGGAGATGAAGAGGTTAGAGTGTAGCAATGCTTACCAGCATGTCTAAGTAATGGACGGACTGACTAGAGAGTGGGAAACCCACGGTCTAAAACCAATTGATGAGTTGGAGACCTGTAGTTCGGATCAATTAGCAAGTGGGGTACCCATGACTCAAACTGAAAAAACGGTTGTGAGCAAACATGGGAATAAATGATGGCACCACATGAAGACTTCTATAAATGCTATCAGCATCTTCAAGGAACTGTATGACCCTAGCCTCAGACGGGCTACATGACCAGCATATAGGAAGCCATACCTTGAATAAATCAATAGGGACTATGAGTTCCCTTAAGGGTATAAGATACTTAATTTTGCTACATTTTTAAGAGAAGATAGTAAGACGACTATCAAACACATCAACCACTTTACTAACCAATGTGGGGAATTCTTTAACCAATGGTACTACAAACTTAGGTTGTTTCCTTATTCCTTAACGGGATAAGCATTTACTCTGTATACAAACCTTTCACCCAACTCGATACTAAGTTGGGAAGAAATGGAAGACAAATTCTAATCTCATTTTGCTTAAGCAAAGTTAGGAGTATCGATGACCGACTTAGCAAAACTAAAACAACAGTCAGAGGAAATGACTAAACAGTTCATCATGCAGTTCAAACGGGCCAAATCAAAGTGCCTTAATGGTCTACCTAAGATCGAGTTTGTTGAACTCTCTCAGGATGGTCTCAACTTTGAACTAAGTAGGAAGTTTGAAGGAATGACCTTCTTTGACTTATTTGAGTTGTCAGAAAGGGCTACTCGATATGAAAGCATTCTTAGAGAAGAAAAGCAGCAACGTGTTTCTTCGTATGGGACCTACTACCAAGACTCAAACTATGAGCATGATATAACATAATTTGTAGGAAACTGACCCTTTACATGTGACACTGGCTAAGAAAGACACCCAATCGCATGAGTCAAATAGACCAATAACAACAATAAAAACTTCTTTGATTTAAGCAAAGCAAACCAGATATTTAATCTATTACTCGAAGCTAAGAAAATAATGTTAGTAGGAAGACATAAGATCTCAACGTATGAGGAGTAGCATAAAAGGGATTACTACAAATGACACAATTCCTTTTCACATTTGACCAATAAGTGCATAGTGTTTTGTAATGTCATCTAGGAAATAATCAACAAAAAGTTGCTTTAATTCCTTGACAAAACTTAGGCCATGGAGGTAGACATGAACCCCTTTCCAAAATTGATAGATTTTGATGCCGTCACCATAAACTAAACATCGAACAATAAAAAGTCAAATATTGAGAAAGCAAGTAGAAATATCTCACTCACCCCTGTTGCATCTTTGGCAAGTCAACACTTAATCGATCGAGTTTCCTCACTAGGTTTCCCAACTTTGAGAGGAACTCCAGAAATGGCCAACCACGGGAAAGCCATACTCGAGCGTCTTGATGCAATGATGTGTAAACCAGAACTTTGCAACAATGATAAAAATATCTAACTTGATGAAGAGGACTTTTGCCTATGTTACAGGTGTGTCTAGATAATGGCCTGACTCATGGCAGTAGCTCCAAAGAAGGAATTGAAAGCCCCTCAACTAGTTGAGTCTGCCAAAAGGAAGAGAAAGACCCATCGACCAACATTCAAGTTAAAAGCCCCACATAACAAGGATTGGCAGCCCAACAAATGAGTAAAAGAGAAAGGATAGTACGTGAATAAGCCTTAGATGGGAGGGGAGCCATCTTAAGGGACCTGTCAGTCCCCAAAGATGGTTAAACTAGTTTGAAGAGATCTTGATAGATGGGTAAAGGTAACTTCACCCACTTGTAGGTATCATGCCCATAATAGGATAGTATACAAATATGGGTATAACCCTAGTTTCTCATCGATAACCAGGACTCAGAAAAGAAAGTGGCTTAGACAATAGGCCATTGCTCAGCAAGGGGGTCAGACCTAAGATCTGCACCAAAGGCTAGGAGTGCAGTAGGAAACACCAGGGGGAAGAAATAACCATAGAAAACCTTACCAGTTGCCGTCTACTAGCTAAGTCGAGGCATCATCTGAGGATGAACCAAGCAAAAGGGAGCATAAGAAGTTAGAGAGGGGATGTTACCCTATCCTTAATGTCAATGACAACTAGGAGCCTTAAACAATACATGTGCTCATTACTTGAAAGCCTAGAAAGGCTAAGAAATCCAATCAAGACAGGCCACGAGAAATACCACTAGCCATCTAGGATAGAGGAAAAAATCAACGGCAGGAGTGTTTGACCTGGGCAGATATGGTAGGTTTTCCATCTAGCGAGGATGACTTTGGTGACATTGGGGATGAGGGGTTATTTATGGAATCATTTACACCCTTGACATTTTCCACAAATGATTTATCTAATGACACGAGAAATATAGTCATGGTTCGCTTTGGTAGCTGCCTTGAAAAGGTGGTCAACTCCAATATGATACTTACATTGCTAGTCGAATTCAAAGCTCAACAAGAACAAGTCTTTGAAGTCAAGACAGAACTCTAGGACATCATCACTGAGAAGCCTTTTGCAGTCAAACTCGAGGATGAAGCCTTAAGGGAAATCGAACCAATAACAAAGATGGATGAGGTAAAAGGTAAACTTATTTTTGACAAATCTTTGAAATGTGTGACCCAACACTTAAAACCCTTGTATATAAAGGTACATATAGAGGGTCAACCTACAAATAGAGTATTAATTGACAATGGAGTAGCTATCTCCATGATGAAGAAGTTATCAAAAGTTGATAACGATCTAGTACCGACAAACATATCTGTCTGTGGTTTTACAAGAAATGCCACTAAGATAAAGAAGTTTTCTCCCTCGAATTGAGAGTAGGGAGTAGGAATCAAGTAACGGCCTTCTTTATGGTCCATACTTCTAATTATAATGCATTACTAGGTAGAGATTGAATACACTCAAGTTAGTGTGTCCCTTCATCTTTACATCAATTATTACTGTTTTGGAATGACAATAACTCAGTGGAAGTGATACATGCAGATCAATATCCCTTCTTAGCTTTAACAAACAATGTCGAGACTTAGCTTTATGACGAGAATATAGGAACCGTCATGTTGGTGGGGTAAGAAGAAGGAAAACCCACAGAAGTTGAGATTCAAAAAACTCAAAAAGATGATTCTTCGATAAATGAAGAATTTGAAGAACTCTGTAGGGAATTACATAATCCTAGCTTGTTGGTAGGGTTAGGAAAATCAGGCTTGGAGAACAAAACAAAGTCAGATGACTAGCTCAGATAAAGAGAGAGAAAATGCCATACAAATGGCCATGAAAAGACTATCAAGGTACCTAACAGAGAAGAAGATTGAGAAGTATCTTGTTGAGTGCATCACACACGAAAATTACGATGAGCCTAAAGCCATAGGAGTGAAAGAACTGAGTATGGCCCCTACCAAGTTGGATGACTTGAAGGCCGAAGTTCAAGATGATTTGAAGGAAGTAAATTTGGGTTCGATAGAAACCCCATGCATAACATATGTCAACGCAAATCTCGAATTACAAGAGTTCAAAAGAATGAAAGAGGTTTTCATACAATATACAAATTGTTTTGCTTGAGACTATTTAGAGATACTCAGATTGGATAGAAAGCTTGTCGAGCATCGATTATTGACAAAGGAAGGGTATATCCCCTTCCAATAACCACCTTAACGAATGACCAATGAGGTGGTGTTGAAAGTCAAAGAAGAAATTGAGAGGTTACTAGATGTTAGGTTCATCCTCCCTACAAGGTATGCTCAATGGTTATCAAATGTAGTACCAGTTGTCAAGAAAAATGGAAAATTAAGAGTCTGTATTGATTTCAGAAATCTCAACACAACCACTCCAAAAGTTGAATATCCTATGCCTGTGGTTAACTTATTAGTCGATGAAGCTATCGGGCATTGAATATTGTCTTTTATGGACAAAGATTCTGGGTGCAACTAAATATTCATAGTTGAAAAGGATAAACATAAAATGGTCTTTTGATGTCATGGTTCAATAGGAACATTCGAGTGGGTAGTTATGCCTTTTGGCCTTAAAAATGCAAGAGCCACATACCAATGAGATATGAATTATTTATTCCATGATATGATAGGAAAATTCATTGAAGTTGATATTGATGACATAGTGTAAGTCTCAAGATTTCAATGATCACTTGCTCAATTTAGAAAAAAAGTTCCTCAAGATGAGGAAGTATCAACTGAAGATGGACCCTTTGAAATGTGGTTTTAGTGTAAGTGTAGGCAACTTCTTAGGTTTCTTGATGCATAACTAGGGAATCAAGATAGACCAAAACAAAGCCACAACAATTATCTAACCCCGACCACCTTCTATGAGGAAGGAATTGCAAAGGTTACTTGGGGAAAATTAACTTTCTTAAATGTTTCATCTAGAATGTGGCAGGAAGAACAAAGGCGTTCTAACCTCTGCTATGGATGAAGGGGAGCGAGGAATTTCAATGGACGGAAGAGCATCAACAAGCCTTCAAAAGGATCAAAGAGTATTTGTCAAGACCACCGGTATTGATGCCATCTAGAAGAGACAAACCTTTGAAGTTATATATCTCAGCTATAGATGACTCAATCACAAGCCTGTTAGCTTAAGACAACGAAAATGGTCACAAGCAATCAACGTTTTATCTAAGTCGAGTCTTGCAGAAAGCAGAATGTAACTACTTAATGATAGAAAAACTATGTCTAGCTTTGTATTTTATATCAGTGAAATTAAGACATTATCTTTTATCACATGTGGTGTATGTGGTGGCCCAAACTAATGTGATAAAATATATGCTATCACAGCTTATGGTAAAAGGCAGAATTGGAAAATGGAGTTTAGCACTCCTCAAGTTCAATCTCCTATATCCCCATAGAGATCTATGAAGGATTAAGCCTTAGTAGATTTCTTGGCTGACCATCCGTGTCAACCCATTCACATAGAAAATGGGGATGATTACATCACTCTCAATCCATAGCGATTGTATTTTGATGGATCTAAGACTAAGCAAGGATCTAGCACGGGAATCGTGATTCAGTCCCCAAGAGGGACAATCAAGGAACTTAGTGTTAGACTTGAAGGGAAACTTACTAATAACCAAGTTAAACAGGAAATCCCTCATTTAGGGGCTCGAGATCTTAAAAAACTTAAGAGTAAAATTCCTCAAGATCCATAAGGATTCACAATTGGCGATAAACTAGGCTACAGGTGATTACAAATGCATCAATCTTTTTATAATACCTTACAAAGATAGAGTTGAACACTTGCTAGAGACATTCGACAAGGTTACGATGAAGTGTATGCCTTAAGACCTAGAATAAAGACCAAACTTAATGGCAAATATGATAGAGCCAGGTGAGAAATCAGCACATCAAATGATATGTTATGCAAAAGAAGAAAAACCTAATCGCGTCCTAACAAAGATAAGTGTTGATACACCCATGATTGGCAAGTTAACTAGAAAAAGACGTTGAGCAACTGTCAACCACAAGAATAAGCGATTAACCCAAAAAAAAAGAGCCATTGTGGTCTCGAGACTACGAGGTATTGACTTAGCTACTCTCAACATCATGTGTAGGGCTTAAGTAGAAAGGCCATGGGATGCCCAAAATAATGGTGCTAACTCAAAAAACATGAATATTAAGTGTCAAGGTGAACAATTATTTAACAAAGCCATCAAGATCTAAAAAGTGAGATTAAGCGCCTTGTTACCAAGTAATTCATGGGTAAACGATGATGTGATACTCAATGGAGTTAAAAAGAGATGGGGCGTAGGCTGCCAATAAGCAACAACTCTACCTCCAGGAGATGACATCAACCCAAGAAAAAGATTTGAAAGTGAAGAAAGGAAAAAGGTCTAGATCATAATGAGTAGTTCACACTCTTGACCTAAGGACTTGGAGTTGACACACATAATTTTGACTAAAGGAGAGGTCTGGATTAGGAAGTTCTCCATCCTAAAAGAGTCATTCCTTGAAAAACTCAACGATAAAGGATCCAGTACAAGAAGCAAAAAACTCAAAGGCCTTGGAATGATTAATCAAGGTTGCTTAGGCCATGTCGAAAGACAAAGACATGAAGCTGGTGAACTTGATGGTGCACTCAAGGAAACAGGATTACATTTGAACGTAGGAAAGCCAAACTTAGCAAGATGGTCGTCTAAGAGGAAAAAACCAACCTCGGATAGTAAAGTACTGAGAACTGTTGTGTGCCAACTTGAGCATGCCAAGTTATGATTCGACTATGAATTCTATGGACCTCCACGTCAAAAGGAGGACTTCAAAAACAAAAATGTCATATACAAATGAATGTGAGCCAAATGCTATAGCTCATAGAAGGACAAGGAATGTCTTATAATATAAAGGAGTTCGATTCAACCATACTTTAACAACAAAGAAAATAGTGCAAGGATAAAATGTCCAAACGAAATTTTCATTACATGTAAGTTAAAATTTACAAAGACCTTGAGGCAAGTAATGTGTAAGGGAAAAAATGTCTTAAAAAATATCAAGGTGATGTCAAAAGCTCATATTGATACTATACATTGCTTCTTGAAACATAAAATGGCCCATAAATGGTCGAAATAAAGCATCGAGATTGGTGATGAATGAAGGTTGAGTGTAGGTTCCAACAGAAACTATTTAACCAGTACATCATTAGAGGCCAAGGAAACTTGAATGAGGAGCATCCATTTGTCTAGAGGTCACCTTGGGAGTGCCTAGTGAAACTACTCCAATCTTAAGGAGCAAGAAAATGAAGGGGCTCAAGTCAGTGTGCCTCTCCTTAGTTTTTCTCCCATCCCCATCCAATGGGGGTGCCACGTGTAGAGGAAGACTCCATCTCTTAAGTTGCGGATGGTGCTATCTCCTGATCCGTAAGGCAGTCTTCCATGACAAAGTCGTGTGCTCATACAACTCCTTGAAATAAGGAGACCTAAGATGAAATGACTATATTTTAGCTATAACATGACACATCGAGTTGAGAACATGGTGTGAGAAGTTAATAACTAACATTCTCATGAGCAAGCGAATCTAGATATTAGGCATTTACTAGGAAAGAAAATCAAACATTTAACAAAGTTTGAAAACCACTCTAGAGTATTAAGGATTGATGACACAGTCTTAAAGGGGATAGATTGTTGTCATGGTGAAGAAGGATGAACATAGATGGAAACTCGGGGTCAGTATTTATAAGCTCATCAAGAGAAGGGTTCACCAAAGATATCGAGGATGGTTTGGTTTTCCACAAAGAAACTGGTGGTCATGTAGTTCAAGATTATGGGAAGTTGGGCAAATCTTGGAAGCAATCAAATATAGAAGATATTTCATATAGAAAATGGCACCGTTCAGGATTATTAGGTCAAATCAGTTACATCCTTGAAAGCAAACCATTAAAGATAATTAATTCAATTTGGGCACACAAAACCAATATGAAGGAAGTCACATGTGTCTAGTCAATATTTTGACCACACATGTGTGAGGGGAATTTGTTAGACTATATTTTGAAATCCACTAGTTAACAAATGACACGTGGAAACAAGTCATGATTCAGCAGGCAGTTACCAAGTATAACACGTCAGACGGGAGATGAAGAGGTTAGAACGTAGTAGTGGTTACCAGTTGTCCCATGTCTAAGTAATGGGCAAACCGGCTAGAGAGTGGGAAACCCATGGTCTAAACTAATTGATGAGTGGGAGACCCATGGTTTGGATCAGTCAGCAAGTGGGGTACCCACTACTTAAACTAAAAAAATGGTTGTGATCAAACATGAGAAGAAATGATGGCGCCATGGGAAGACTTCTATAAATGGAGAAGACAATAGAAGAAGGAAACATAATCATAATCATCAACATTATTTTTATCCTTAGGAGTAGTATTAAATTAGTCTTAGTTAGATCCTATAGTAGCTCAAAGTCCTATATCAGGTAGATAGACTATACTATAGAACTAGATTCAACGAAGTCCTCCTTCAATTCTAGGATCTCGACTAATCTACCTGTTTGAAGGCATATCTATGATTCATATTGTATACTGTATTTCCAATTTAATGAAGTTTACTTTTCTTATCAATTTGGTTGGTGTTGCGTTGTCATAAAAGTCCTCGGTTTAGATGCATTATTAAACCCAAACCTTTTGATAATCCGAATTAGAAAATTACCCATAAGCTTGACCCGGTGATTGAAAATTACTGTTGACACACACCAAAAAATGGTATGAATATATTGTTTAGTTTCCACCACGGTGTTTGGAACCTAAATAGATTATTGACAAAATAACTAAAGAATGTTGTATATATATATAGGGGGAGAGAGGGAGGGAGGGAGAGAGAGAGAGAGAGAGAGAGAGAGAGAGAAGTAACCCTATGTGATAGACTTGCCTTTCTTTAGAGTGTATCCATTTCATAAAAAAATGTTGGCGCAATGGAAACAACATGATATTTCACGTGATGAGATATGGGTTTAAACCACTCATGATCTATGCAATAAACAAAAATGCAGCATAAAAGAAACAAATAATCACACAAAAAACAAGGATTTTTATGTGATTCAACCAAGATGCCCACATCCACAAGTATCATCCGTTCTTCACTATATGAGAAAAAAACAAAGATTACAAAGCTTTCTTGCTCAAATGCCATTTGTTCTTCACTATATAAGATAAATAAAAGATTTACAAAGCTTTCTTACTTAAGTTCTCACCCTAGAACCCAAGCCCTTAATCTTGTTAAACCTTTCTCCCTTAATTCTCTCAATCTTATGTAAAACCCCTCTCACTACTCTCAAAACCCAAAGCATACCCTAAAGAAGCACATGTTTCATATTTGAAACTCTCTTAAATAGAGAACCACCTTACATACCACACTTCTTCTCTAAAAAGGAAACCAACTTCTCTTTGAAAGTTAAAACCACATTTTTAGATTGCTTGCAAATCAAAAGTTTGAGATACAAGACGAATCCATTGATCTCCACCTTGGCTTGTTTTGTAGCGACCTTAAAGATAGTCTATTGAAGTTGACTCCGCTTATATCTTTACCAAACCACAAAACCTGTGACATGTGTACTATACTCCACTTAGGCCCACATTCTGGAACCACCCTAGATAAAACCTGCATTTGTCCTTCTTAATGAACTCTGCATCATATATGTATGAAATGCACATCCACCATGAACTTGAATCATTATATGCTTGTTATCATGGAAATCAACCACTGGCCTTGAAGAATCACCACTATAGATACCATTAAATCAATTTGGTCTTGACACCATCTAACTTGATCATAACACACTAATGCACCTTTATAGATGTCCCGAGTTGACTTACCTAGTCAATTCTAGAGAGTGACCTCAATCCATCCTCTCAAACTGCAAGAACTATCGTATTGTCATCAATCACTTGAAAATCTATAACACCTATTTCTATCCCAACTGTCAAAGATGAAATTCCAATATTGATCCTAGAGGGGGTTGAATAGGATATACTTAAAATTCTTTTTAATTACCTTGAATTCAACTGTTCTTTAGTTGATTAAATTAGTACCGGTGTTATACTACAATTGAATTGTGCATGTGAATACAATAATGCTATGGTGTGTAAGTGCTCAATTGTATTGCATGTGAAGTTGTTCTAATATGTGCAATGCTTGACAATTTAAATGTAAAATGTAAAGGCAAAACACAAGCAATCACAATATACACAAGATGTATAGTGGTTCAACACAATAGCCTACATCCACTCTCAAAAGCTCACCACTAAGCTATTAGATTTTATTTAGATTGAAATGTTACAATCAATGCCAAAATTAAACAAAAAGCCTAGTCTACTTGCCAAGCAAGCTACACCTGGTGTCTCTGATAGGTGTGATATATGGTCTACTTTTTCGGTGTCTCCGATGGAAGAGCTAAGGGTCAACACTATCGGTGTCTCCAGTGACAGTGCCGATTCTTGTAGTGTCTCCGGCAAGAGAGGTCTCAATAAAATAAATTAAAATTTTAAGGCAAGTGTGTATCTCTTTGAAGGTTGGTGTTGCCTTTCACATAAGTTGGAGTTACTCCTCCTTGAGAAAGATGTGACTATTGCTCCCCAAGGCTTCTTGGTGGGTTTCTCAAGCTAGTTGAGCCAATCCAGTGGGTTGCACCTTGTTAAGCAAGGTGTGGCTTTAAAACCCACTATCTTCTTCACAAGGGTTAAGACAACCCTTGAATTATTCCTCTTGATGATTAGTCTAGGTAAGAGCAAGAAGGAAACTAAAGAATGGTTTTTTTGGGTATACATTTTCTTATCTAGGTTTGTAGAGAGATTTTCCAAAAATTAGAGAACCAAATCTCTTATAGGTTTCCTAAAATAAGAGCAAGAGAGCTTAGATTTTGTTCATGACCGTTAGTTTGCTCTTTGAAACTCAATGTCTCTTATATTAGATGAAAATGACTCATGTCCATTAGATTAGAACATTCCTCAATGGTCAAGAAAGATGGGCCATTGATTTAGAATAAATTTTTAAATTTCTGACTGTTATACAGTGTTTTTGCTACTTTGGATTGATCCTGAATCGATCAAAATGCGAAAACACTCAAAACCTATAACCTGAGAGTTGCTAGTTCGATCTTGGATTGATCCAAAGTCACAGAAAATAGCCCCAATCCCCTTGGGAAGGCTGCAATAACTTGGGATTGCCTCTGCTTGGTCTGGGAAGGTCCTTGGACCTTTGTATATCTTTTATGGACCCTTTGTTCACCATGGCCATGCCACTTTACCTGTTTTACCTTTTGAGAATCTGGAATGAAGTGTGAACCTTTCTGGATGTCTTGTAGGCTCTCGGTTTGCTTTCCTTGAGTTCTTCCTATTGTCTTGAGGTTGTACTTCATGAAACTTGAAGCCAAGACTTACTTAAACTCCAACATGACTTCACTCATGTCCTAGTCTATATAATACATGTATTTTACAGTTCATGAAATTTACAATCTCCCCCTTTAGGAATTCCATGAAAAAACTAAAAATACATGAAAATGGAGTACAAAATGAATATTACAATGATTACATGGACTCTAATTCTAGCCATATATCTTCAATGAATTTCTTTGGCTTTCCCCCTTGATACGTGTTCAGAATTTTCATTGATTGCTCTTCATTTGCAATGTGCTTTAGCTTTAAGTCCCTAAAACTCATTTAACAAATGTATACATTTCTCAAACCAAGATTAGTCCACTTAAATGATAAAGTATAATGAGCACACAAGCAAGAAAATGAATGTAATGGAATGCATATGCCCATGAAATAGAGTGTCAAGTACAATGAGTGAGGATAAGTACAAGTAATGTAAGTTAAGCATAAATAGCCTTAAGTTGTTTCACTTGATCATTTCTTTGATTAATGATATTAGTTGTCATGTAAAGTTCCATTAATCTTTATGTTTTGCTTGTTTCCCTTAACTTTGTCAATTCATTGTTATTACCCCTGAGTATGATATCCCAATCTTTAGTTCAAAATTTCCTTTAAGTTTCAAAAAATTTCAAATAATTTTCAACTCCCAATAATTTTAACTCTTCTCCCCCTTTTTTTCATGGAAACCAAAGAGGTTACACAAAATGCATACCATAGGATATAACATAAATTTTGAGAGAGAACATGCCATAGAAAAAAATGATATTTCCATTAATTCCTAAAATATTTATAGGTGTATGTTCAAGAATAATAGTGAATACATCAAAATTCATCAAAAATTAAAAAGCTAGATGAGTTCTATGCATCCTCGTTGTTCTCTTCATTGTCATCCTCATCCTCTTCATCACTAGGAAGGATATCCAGGATGAGTCTAGGAGTTGGGGCTCGAGAGGGATCAACAATCCCCTCGATGTGGATAAGACTCTGATCCATGATTTCCACCTTTTTCCTAAGGCGGTCAAAACACTTGAGAATACGCCCGAAGTCACCATTAATTAGGGTCGAGAGTGCAGGAGGTAGAGTCACTAAGAGTGTTGGGGTTGTGGTCTCTGAGGTGGTAGGAGCTAGAGGTACAAGAGCAGAGGTACCAGCTACTGCTGTAGGGTCGGGAGCTAGTGGTGGAACCTCTGCTAGTGTAAGAACATGAACAAGAGCCAGGACAGGCTGACTGACTCTCTAGCTGCTTGAGCCACCTGTGGCTCAGCTCTTTTCTTTACTCCCCCTTCCTTCAACATTCATTGGACTGTACCATTATTAATAGGAAGTCCTTGTGGAAGGACCACTACATCTCGTGGAAAAGTTGCTCTGCACTGCTCTAGTAGCTGAGTGATCATCACCTTACATGGAAACCTTCTCTTAGTGCCAATGTCTACTAATACAATCATCATGACATAGCACATGATGGCTAGGACGTCCAGTGTCTTTCCCTCCATTAAGCTTATGACCAAATGGACCATATTGTTAGTCATGTCGGTCTTGTGAGTTGTTGGCAAGAGGTTGTGAACCAAAATGATGTTCAAAAACCTCACCAGCATGGCATACTCACTGGTGGAGAGCTTCTTAAACCATATTCTCCCCTTTCTCTCAAAAAGCTCTAAAATGTGGGCTTTGTCAATCCCCACGTTTGGAAAGATGATCGCATTGGCAAATGGTTGAGCAATCCCCAAAATCATAGAGACTCAATCTGGATTAATCAATATGTAAACTCCATAGACCTTTGTCTCAAATGAGAGCTAAGTGTAGTTGGCACTGTGCACATTAACGAAGAAGATGCCCACCGCCTCTTGCCGAACACCTCATTTGATGATGGTGAGTTGCTTTTACCCAGCATGGAATCATTGTGCCTATCGTGAAGTCATAGAGGGTCGTTAGCTTCACATATCTCTTAATGAAGATTCACTTCTTTGAGAAGATGTTTGTATAGCTGTGGAAGGCAGAGGAGTTGTAGAAGGCACAGTGGTTGATGGATTCTATTTTAGGGCATTTTGGTGTCTCCTTCGTCCGCATAGGAATCTTCTCCGAATCATGCTTAGACATGGCTCTAGCATTTGGAAGATTAAAAATTTGGCGAAAAATAGGAGGGGGAGAGAAAAAATGTCTTTGGATTGATCCTAGTTCGATCTAAGATCAAATTGGGGTTATTTCCCCCTTTTTATAATGAGTGACAGTTTGTTTTTCTCTGGCATTGCCACTTTGGATCGATCCAAAATGGAATCTTCTAGGTAAAAATTCTAGATTTCCCTTGTTTTCACTCGGTTTGGCCCCACTTACCACAAATATGTGTTTTCTAATTAATTTAGGGTACACATTCACATCACACCTCAAAGATATTCAAATTTTTTTTGAGTCCAATGCCTTTGTGAGGATATCTACCAATTACTCCTCAATCAATACATGCTCTACAGATATTTTTTTTCTCTTCAACCAATACATGAATGAAATGGTGACAAATATCTATATGTTTAGTTCTAGAGTGTTGGACCGGATTCTGAAAATTTGGATAACACTTAAGTTATCGATGAATAGATTCATCATAGATGGAGACAACTTATAATCCACAAGCATTTGCTTCATCCATAGCAGTTGCGTGGATCTACTTCCTGTGGCAATATATTTCACCTCGGCTATCGATAGTGATATATAATTTTGCTTTCAACTGTGCCACGAGACAAGATAATTTCCCACGTAAGAGCATCCACCACTTGTGCTTTTATGATCATCAACATTGTCTACCTAATCAGCATCTGAAAAACCTGCTAACACTGGTGTGGTATCAAATCGGTACTAGAGGCCAAAGTTAATTATCCCATGGACATATCAAATTACTCTCTTGGCTGCTTTCAAATGTGATTCCTTTGGTGCTGCCTGATATCTTGCACAGGCACCTACACTAAAGGCAATGTTAGGTCTGCTTGCTATTAAATATAGTAGACTCCCTATGATACTCCTATATCCAGTAGGATCAACATTGACCCCATCGAGATCCTTCATAATTTTCTCGCTAATACTGATTGGAGTATCAAAAGGTTTAGACTCCGAAAGTCTAAACTTGGACACTAGATCCTTGGAAAAATTGGATTGATTTAGAAATATTCTATCTGATGTTTGCTTGATCTGTAATCCCATGAAGAATCATAATTCTTCCTCCATACTCATTTCAAATTTGGATTTCATCGTATGGGCAAACCCATGTGATGATAACTCTTCACATGTGGACCCAAAGATGATGTCATCTATATATATTTGTGCTATGAGTATGTGACCATCATTTTTCTTGATGAAGAATGTTTTGTCAACACTCCC
>JAOXJP010268462.1:0-20377 GCA_025762735.1 Platanus orientalis | reverse complement strand
CAATTTTCTTATTGTTTAAAGTTGTAAGTCTTTTTAAAGGCATCTCTCCCTATAATTTTACAATGAAGTTGATTGATAAAAAAAATAAAGTCTTTATTTTCTTTCTACAAGAGTGGGAATAATTTTCTCTTCTCCATGCTATGGTGCCAAGATTGAAGACCTTAGTTGGTGATTTCCAAGGGATATGAGGTTGGTGATTTCCTCGTAAACAGGCTATTGTTGTTGATGGTATACTCTTTGCTACCTACAAAGAGGCAATGGTTCGTGATTTCATTTGCTAGAGGTTAGTGATTTCCTCATGTAACTATCTCCTATCTTCTTCTCTTATCTTTTTTTATTTCTTTTTTCTCTTTTCTTTATCTTTGATTCAAGAATTTGAATCTTGGTGTTTCTTAAACCATAGAGATCGTCCCTTATATTCTTGTATTTTCTTGATTTTTATGTAAAGGTTTTGTTCCTTGAGAAATCTACTTACCATCCATACAAGTTTCTTGAAGTTTCTCTTTGATTTCATATAATTCTTGATCCATCTTCTACCTCTAATTTTCTAGTTTCTTGAATTTCAAGATTTTAGTCTGGAAGCTTATAAAATTTTATAAAGCTAGACTAGTCAAAATTACTTGAAATTTGGTATGCATATTCCTTATCGATGTCAGAATCACCCTGCAAATTTTCATATTTTTCTGACACACAACCAGGGGTATTTTGATAATTTCGAGTTGGCATTTTGATAATTTCGAGTTTCTCTCCAGAAATTCCAAAATTACCCTTTTAGGTTTCTTTCTTCTCTTTTTTTCCGTCTTTTCTTGTTTCAATTCTTATAAACCCCTCTAATCAAGTTTCTTCTTCTATTTTCATTAAATCTTGATTACCTAAAGTTTAATTCTTGGTTCTTTAGTTCTTTAACCTTATTCTTGTTTCCACTACATATGTTGGGTTTTATTGAGATTTTTGGCTATTATTCTACATCAACTTTGGTATCATCTCCATTATGCTGCATCATGTCCTCATAGTCTCTTCAGGTATTGATACTTCTTTTGGTGAGTGAATCTTAGATTCAGAATGTTTTGTTCATGTTTTCTCCAGGAAAGAATTTTCTGACTTGTTCCCAGAGAAGGGGGGTGTTGCTCTTTTGGTGATTATTTTATCTGTGATGTAGCTGGTTTTGGGATGTTGAAAATAAAGATGTTCAACAAAGTGGTTCGCACTTTGGATGGTGTGACGTATGTCTTGAAGATGCGAAAAAACCTGATATCACTTGGCTAATTGGTCTCAAAGGGCTGTAGACGATAGCTAAAGGTGGAGCCATTAATATCATAAGTGGTTGTATGGTTTTGATGAAAGGGAAGACCTTTTTCACCTGGTTGGCAATGTTATAGGTGGAGTCCTTATAGTAACCATAGCAGCTTGGAAATCAGATGTTGGTATTCACCGAGGGTCTCTTTTGCAGTTGTTGTAGGGGCAGTATTCTTCATAGTTTGGGTACAAATGGATATTCAAATAAATTTCTAGATGGTTTGTGATAATGAGGTTTCTTTTGGTAAGAGGACAAAACCATGTCTTTATCCCAAGTTGATTAGTTGAGTTGACTATTGGAAGACACACATGTTTTATTGGCCATGTTATAAGCATGATTTAAAAGCTTGGGATCGGGATCAAGATTAATACAGGATCAGGTAGCTGATAAGCTTGCTAATTGGGGGATGGGGCTTGGGTCCTTGTTTATTGGTGACAACATCTCGAATAGCTTAATGGGTTGATCTTCATATTTTGATGATCATTGTTGTTGTATTTTAGATTTTCTTCTTTCTTTATTAAAATTTATTATTTATCCAAAAAAAAATCCCGGATTAGGTTAGATCAGCTGAACCCTACTCGATCAAAGGTTAAAAATAAAATAAAAAAATAAAAAATCATAAATATTTTTTAAAAATAATGAAATGTGAAAACTTAAAGGAAAAAATAACAATAAGCATGTTCGTTGCATCATAGATGCAAGAAATCTTGGTACAAAGTGAGAAGCTAATTCCAAACCACTTCCCCAAGTAGTGGAAAATGCATTTCCTATATGCAATTAGGAAAGCAAGTAGAAGCTTTTGGAGAAGCGAGTAGAAACATCTAGAGAATCGATTGGTAAGTAATCTAAGAAACAACACTGTATTATATTTAATGTAAATCTTATGTTATTGGCATTGAATAAAATATTATCTATGAGATTTAATAATGATTTTGTAGGAAACAAGATTTAGTATTGATTTAATTGTTTTTATTATTTTATTCCAATCTAATAAAAAAGATGCAAATCCAATGATTTTTATACAATGTGTTTTATAATCAGACTTTAAAATGTTAGTTATCTACAAAAAATCTTACGTATGGTAGGGGTGGCAATGTTTGACATGACCTAACATGAAAATAAGCGGGTAAGGGTTGACCCTAAATGTGTTTCGGGTCAAAACAGGTTAATCCGCTTTGACATGATTAATAAATGGGTTGGGTTAGGGTTGAGCCAAATCTTCTTATACCCTTACCTTGACACAACTCGGACCTGACTCGCCAAGACGAATTACCACATAACCCATGAACCCAACATGACCCAACACGAAAATAAGCAGGTTAGGGTTGACCCTAAATAGAGCTAAATGGCGGAACAGGATTCATGTAGCCGACCACAAATAGTTGGGATAAGGCTGTTTGTTGTTGTTGTTATACGGTTGACCCTAAATGTGTTTCGCGTCAAAATAGGTCAACTCGCTTTGACACGATTAATAAATGGGTTAGATTGGTTGAACCAAATAGTCTTATACCCTTACCTTGACACGGCACGAACCCGCCGCCAAAACGAATTGTCACCCTTAATGTACGGTAAAATCCAAGGTATGGCTGGTCATGCTAATAATAAATGGTTTGCATATTGATTTATATGTCATGGTTCTTTGTTACTTATATAGCATAGCTTTTAGGTTTTTTAGTACTTTATTATTTTTATTCACTTTATTGTATTGTAGCTAAAATTATTGACTATAACTTCTTGTTATTTATTTTTTATTAGTAATCAATTATTGTAGGGATACTTATTGGTTGTAGACTTTTTGTTATTTACTTCCTACTCATAATCATTTATTTACTAATTATTTTCATTTCATTTCCTAGTTATTTCATAACATTTTTTTTCCTAAAGGTTTAAAATTACTTCAAAATTCCACTTTACTTACTTTTTGATCGCTTCCTACCCGTTCTCCAAGCACTTCTTAATCATTTTTCGCTTTTCTCTTTCTAAGGATTTATTGAGCCTTCGCTTCCCACTTTTTTTTTTTTTTGAAGAACAACGAGAATTTTATTAAATATAATAAAGAATACACTAGCATACAAATACACAACAACACTGCAGCCAACTCAAATACAATCACCAACTCACTTCGGTATATAATCACCCACAAACATTACCTATTCCTTAACACTCTATTTGGCGAGACAATCCGCCGCCGAATTTTGGGACTAAGGGATATGACACGACTGCACCACAGTTCCCATCACCAGCACCCTAATCTCCTGAATGAAATGAGCCAACCTCCATGAGCCACACACATTCTCTTTTCCCCAACTTACCCTCAATCATGCATTCCTTATAGCCCCTAAATTTTACCATTCTCAAACCTTCAAGCAATCCCATCGTTTCCGCCATGATAGAATCCCTAATACCAATCGGCCCCCCTTTAGCAGTGATAATAGTACCTTGGGAATCTCTCACTACACATCCATATCTTGCCGGCCCTGGGTTACCGAGAGAAGCCCCATCAAAATTAATCTTCACCTTACCACCTTCCGGAGGGATCCAATCCCCAACTACATCTGTCTTCCTATATATAGGCATAGATATGCATATAGTCCAACTCCTCGTCATGTCATCCATCGAGAAACCTACAAATTCTTTTTTCACCAACACCCATGAACAAGTTTCACATGAAATAGCATTAATAACCACTCCCACAATTTTTTCCCCCAAAAACTCTTCTATTCCTCTCCTTCCACAACCCCCATATCACCCCCTGAAGAAAAGCTTGGGCAAAAACCCTCTTCTTCACCCCACATATGCCTTTTCCCCATTGATGAACAAAGTCCCCCACAGTTCCGGCATAGGAAATTGAAGAGAGAGCCCTTGTTTGAAGTAGTTCCACACGTATGATACAAAATCACAATGCAAAAAAATATGGTCCCAATCTCTCCAGCCTTACCACACAAATGAAAAATGACAAATGGAGGGAGACTACATTATGTATGGTTGCCGCCTTTGAAGAATATCCAAAGTATTATGCCTATCTGAGGAAGCCATCGACCAAAGGCCTTCGCCCTCGAGGGAGCAGCAGACTTCCAAATACTGCTAACTGGGAAGTGAGAGTGGGAAGGATTATTGTCATTAAGAATATGAAAGGACTTAGAGGAGAAACGACCATAATAGGTTGGGGACCAAATCTGAGAATCCTCGCTCAAACTTGAAATGTAAACAAGATTGAGATTATCCATGACTTTACCTACCAAGTCAACCTCCCATTCAAACAGATCCCTAGAAAATAGGTGATTTCACACTACATCTTGAGGACTTTGGGACAGGATATCAGACACCTTTGCGTTCTTATGAAACGCAATACAAAAGACCCTAGGGTGAGCAACCTCAAGAGTAGAATTGCCCCACCGAAGGTCTTTCCAGAATCTAATCTTTAACCCATTACCGAGAAGAAAACGAATGTGAGGAAAAAAGAACGGACTCACTCGATTAACGTGCTTCCAGTACAATGATTGAGACCGAGGGGGGGGGAGGTTGATTGCAATCCTACCCATTTGCAACAATCCCATACCTACTATGAATAATGGAATGCCATAGACAACCTTGTTCTGTGGAAAACCCCTATAGCCACTTTCCCAATAGAGCCATATTCTTCTCCTTTATTCTTTCTACTCCCAACCCGCCTTTCTCTTTAGACTGAACCATGACCTCCCACCTTATTAGATGATCCTTCTTTTGACTGTTCCATTCCCACAGAAAATTCCTCTAGAGTCTTTCAATGGCATAAACTACCTGTTGGGGCATTCGGTTTATAGACATATAGTAAACCGGAATATTGGACAAGGCCGCTTTTATTAATGTAATCCTTCCACCAAGAGAGATATAATTTCTCTTCTGTATCGCTAATTTCTTAGAGACCTTTTCCACCACCGGATCCCAAAAGGATATCGATCTCAGATTACCACCAAGGGGCATGCCCAAGTATTTTAACGGTCACCTACCCACTCTACACCCAATTAACCGTACGAAACTATCAAGAGCACCCTCATCCACATATATCGTTGTCATACATGATTTAGCCATGTTCACCTTTAGCGCAAAAATAGCTTCAAAAATCTTTGAACACATTTTCGTGTTCCTTATGTTTTCTGGCTCCACCTTAAAGAATAATATAATCATCTACAAATTGAAGGTGAGACACCATGATCCTTTCCTCCCCCACTTCAAATCCTTCCACCAGACCTACCAACTCTGCCCTCCTTGGTATTGCGCTCAAACCATCCGCCACCAGAGTGAAAAGAAATACAGATAAGGGATCTCCTTGGCGCAGGCCCCTCGATGATTCCCACTTCTCCTTTTCGCATTGTTTCTCGCTATGGTAACTATCATACATGTTAAAAAAAAATTACTATGTATCTGAGACTTGAACTTTCTTTATATTTTATTAAAAATCATAGGAATAATGATCAAAACACAAATAGGAGTACATTTTTTATAGAAAAATATAGGTTATGTACAATACCATGTAAGAATACAAATAGCTTACTATCGTACGTGTAAGAAGATTACCATCTTCACCATGAACGACTTGGTTGATTGGGAGAAGGATCACTATCTTCATCTTTGTGGTACATATGATGATTTGGTACAGTGATGGAGAAGCATCAGTGGGTAGCAGTCCTTGGCCACCCATGAATGGATCTTGGAAGAATGGACTAGGTACATAAAAAAGGGTGGTACGAATATTTAAGATGGGGGGGGGGTATTGTCATTGTGTAGCAAGGGAGGCTGTATGTAATAAAAATTTGAGTTGAAAGTTGTCAACAAGTGGGGCCCACGAGACTGGTTGACAGCTAGGAAGGGATCTCCTAGATCCTTCTTTAGTTGCTGAAATTATCTGCTATTCTAGGGAAGGTATGTTGGGGTTTTATTTAGTTTCCAGTTTTTGTATGTCTTTGGTTTCTTAGAATCCTTTCTTGTATTAGAAAATTTTAAAAGGTAGTTGTGTCTAGGGAATTTAGGGTTAATAATTTTTGTCAAAGCTAGTTGCTAAAGAGGAGTTGATGTACTCTATTTAAAGAGCACCCCCACCCCAACGAGTGGACTGAAAGAGATTGATTATTGAGTCAAGCCTTGGCCTGCTTCTAGTTTTGAGAAGTTGGACTTCAAACCTATAAACCCATGGTTGGACTGTGGTGTCCTACAATAGTGTGGGACTACCATAAATCTCTCTTATCTCTATCATTCTCTTTAGCTTTTAAATTAGTCTACATTTAATTTAGCTCCCTGTTGTACTGTTCATCCAGCAATGCATACGGCTACATACTCCAACCGCAACCAGTAGAACTCATGACCACAGATAAGTTCTCCGCAGTCCTAATTTCTGTGCAGACCTGTGTTAATCACCTTTCTCAGTGGTTTATCTCAAGGTTTTCACTTCACTGCTGTGGTTCTATATCTGGATATTCTGAGCATAGTTATCAGAGCAAGAAGCGAAAGCGGGAAGCGGGAAGCAAGGCTCAATAAAGTCTTAGGAAGCGAGAAGCGAAAAACGATAATAAACTAAATAACTGTAAATTAATCAATAATTTCAACTACAATACAATAAAGTGAATAAATGTAAAGAAAGTACAAAAAAACTAAAATCTATACTATGTAAGTACAAAGATCATGACATATAAATCAATATGCAAACCATTTGTTACTAGTATGGCCAACCAAACCTTAGATTTTACCATACATAATTTTTTTTTTTTGTAAATAACTTACATCTTAGAGTTAGACTATAGAAGACCTTTTATAAAAACCATTGGATTTGAATCTTTTTATTGGATTAGAATAAAATAATATTAACAATAAACTCAATTCTAAATCTTTTTTTTCTTGTACAAAATCATTACTAAATCTCACATATAATATATATTTTTAATGCTAACAACATAGGATTTACATCAAATAAAATACAATAATGTTTCTTAAATCACTTCTGAGTCAATTCTGTAGATGTTTCTACTTGCTTCGCTAGAGGCTTTTACTCATTTCCCTAGATAGCTTTCACTTGTTTCACCGTGTTTCCCACGTTTGGGAAGCGTGCTTTCCACCACTTGGGGAAGCGGAATGGAATTAGCTTCCCAAACGAGCTTCCCACCATGTACCAAGCTTCTTTGCAACATGCTGTTCTGGAACCCTAACCTGAGTTCTGTGGTATTTTGTTATTCGAACTTGCTTGAATCATTTGAGACTTTGCTGGTTTATTGTTTATTCATATACTGAGTTGCCTAAGTAATCTCAAGTATTTCAGAGTTGTCTAGCCTCATCTGTGAAGCCTTATACTTGCTCTCTTTCTGGGACAGACCTGAGTTTACTTTGTTTTATGTACTTTTATTGTTCTGATTAACCTGAAATTTTAGGGTTTAACTCTTCATTCATAACCCTAAATAACCAGAAAATTTTCATTGTGTTCTGATATCTATAGGCTGAGCTTTGAATCCCATTAAGTTCTGCCCAGTATTTTCCAGAACCGATATAATCTGGATCCTCTGTTTAACCCTTTGTAACTGTATTTGTAATGACCTGTTCTGGACCTACTTTGAACCTACATTGGGCCCATAACCTGCAGGAGTTTCATTAGTCTCCAGGCCATCCTGCATCAGTTGATATCAAGGCGAAACTTTCCTACATATTCACTCCAGAATTCTGTTAGCAACTAATGCTGAATTAAGTTCATAATTCAATGACCTTAAGGGTCAAGTGAATCGACTAGAGGAAGCCATAAGGAAGCTTGAATCTATGGCCAGCAACCAGTGACAAGGTTCTTCCCACTCTTCATCTGAGTCGAGTGGAACTAGAGATGTCTCGTCATGACCACAGCCGGAATATGGAATTTGAATGGATGTGCTGGAGTTCAATGGTGAAGAGGGTTCAGATGCTTACCTAGATTGGGTGACTACGGTGGCAAGCTAATTTAAGTTCAAACTATACCAGGAGGAGTCTCAAGTCTTGTTGATGGCAACCAAACTGAAGGGGTTAACCGCTACATGGTAGATTGATCCCAACTGCAGCCATCAGTACTTGGGACTTGGGAGGGGATGAAAGAAGCCATGCATGCTCGGTTTGTGCTTCTCTTCTACTTTAGAGATCTCTTCAACAGTGAACAATTACAAGCAAGGTTGCAATGACATAGCTGCATGCATGAATGAGTTCTATAAGCTGTCTTTTAGAGCATGACTCGAAGAGTTACTGGAGCAGCAAGTGGTTTGTTATTTCAATGGGTTAAAAGGGATGAAATTTGATATGATATAATACGCTTTGACCTTCCTGACCTGGACACAGCTTATGTTTGTGTGATACAAACTGAGAATAAGCTTAAGCGTATGGGGGAGAAGAAAGTTAGACTCATGGAGCCAGCTAACTCGATGCCAGAGCCTCAGAGGAACAAAGGGCCACAACAAGACATGCGGAGAGATAAATACACCTGCTTTCTTTGTGGAAGCAAGTGCCACTTTGCAAAGAACTGCCCACAAAACAAGAAAAGAGTAATTCTGAATGAAAAGGATGGTAACAATGTTGTTGGTGCTTGACTCCAAAGAAGAAAATGACGAAGATGTTCATCAATTTTATGTCATCGTGAAGTCTATACCAAAGAGGCCTATCCGTTATAAGGCCAAGAAAGAGTTTACACTTTAGATGGATCTCTTCCTATAGAGGGCAAGAATCTACAGCCATCATGTAGCCATCGCTGCCCATGTTGTTGTGGATAGTGGGTCAAGCATCAACTTGATATCTTACCAGCTGGTGAAACTGCTACAATACTGAGACCTCAAAGTTAAGAAACCAGTCACCATTGCTGCATTCACAACAAAATAACAAGAGTGCCTTAGAGAAGTGGTATACGTCACATTTTGATTTAGAGATTTTTATGATACAACTTATTACTATGTCAGTAATTTCATACTAGGAAGACCTTGGCAGAGAAGTAATCAAGTTCTATATGATGTAGCTGCCAATTCAATTACGATATGTACTCCTAATTGTGTCTCAACATTTGACTCTGTTCCATAGACTGGTAATACAGGCTCTTGGTTGAGTTAAATGAAAAGTCATTGCACAGCAGTCACTTACATATAATGCATTCCACATCCTCGGCTGCCGCCTTATTTAACATAACCTTCAACCTTTTGCTTTGCTCCCTTCATTCTCAATGCATGTGTGTCTACCCATTTTGGTGTTGTCCTTTCCTGTGTCTTGCATGCTTTCTCTCTTCTGATTTTTGGGATCTCTAACACTTCCAGACGACCCTATTCGGACGTAAATTATACCTAGGTTGATATTGAGAACCCCTTCCTTCTCTGTCATTAGATGGGCTAGAAACAGAAAACCTGTGCCTCTCTTCATCTCTAGCAGCAGAGCTTTGGATCTCTCTCGATGCCACTATAAGCTGCTTCCAAGTGAGTTTTATGTGGCTCATTCATAAATTGACTGATTGTATTGACAGAAAATTCCATATCTAAATGAGACAATGATAATTATATTAAACATACCACCAATTTCTAAAACATTCACACCTCTTTAAGTGGTCCGCCACTCACATAATCAAGTTTAAGGTTGGCTTCCATTGGAATACTTGCAAGCTTAGAACCTATCTTCCCTATGCCATTTTAGGAGATTGCGTACATATATTCTTTGACAAATGAAGATGTCATTTCCACACCTAGAAACTTTAATCTAAAGAAAATATCTTAGTCGTCTAAATCCATGTTCTCAAAATTTTTGGCCAAGAATGTTTTGAGACTGAATTTCATCCGGATTATCCCATATTACCATGATGTCATTGGCATACACAGTCAATGCTGTAGTTATCGATCATAAGTACTTGACAAACAATGTATAATTGGCATGATATTTTTTGTTTCCATGCCTCCTAGTTTCTTCACTAAACCTCTCAAAGTAAGCCCTTGATGACTAATTTAAACCATAAATTTCTTTTTCTTAAAGGACATACTTTTCCAGGATGATTTTTCCACTTTCAACCCTGGTGGCGGTGTCATGTAGACTTCCTCATGAAGATCCATGTGTAGGAGTGTATTCTTCATATCAAGTTGATGTAGTGACCATGATAAGTTTACAGCTAATGAGGGTAGAATTCTTACTGGATTCGTCTTTGTAACGGGAGCTAACATTTCTTGATAGTTGGTCTAGTATGTTTGGGTGAATCCTTTAGCCACCTATCCTGATATGTACATGTCTACCGAACCATTGGGTCTGTAATGTATAGTATGTACCCACTTGCACCCAACAACCTTTTTTCCTTTACGAAGTTCCACTAATTCCCAGTTTTATTGATATTTTTTTTTTTTTTTTTGGTCAGAGATTTCATTTTACCCTACATAGCTTCCTTCCACTTTGAATCTTTAGAGCATCTACCATGCCAAAAATAATGGTCACAGAGGATAGAGAGGAAACAAAGGACCGAAGTGGTGCAGAAAGAGAATTATAAGAAGCAAAGTATGAAATGGGATGAGTACACTTACATTGCCCCTTGTGTAAGGCAATGGGAACTGTAGTACACTTACATTTCCCTTATATATTCTCTTATTATTCTTACTCTTATTTTTTATTTTTTATTTGCTTCCCACAATTTATCCTTGTGTTAGATATGTACAAATAGCATATGCAAGAACACTGCTTGCCATGTATTCTATGACTAGGGTTTTTGTTTCCATTGTTGTTTCTCAAGTCTGTGATGAAGGGGACCATACTACTTCTTCTTTGTATTTATAATTATTAAAAATGATTTATCAATAAAAACCGAATGGAAAAATATTCATTTAAGGCACAATATCTATCTATGAGAGGAGTTGCTGCTCAAGAGTTTTTACAATTGTATATAAATAATGATGACATTCCATTTAGAGAAAAAGAGGAAAAAGAGGGGGGGGGGACTTTTTAGTTGTTGCAAAGGCCCTAAGATATATGTTTCTTGAGGGGACCGTACTACTCTTGAATGTTATCCTATTGATAACTAAAATGACCAACCCATTGGCCTCTTCATTCTGTCATAAATGTTTCTTTAAGCCTCTAAACTGATTTCTCCTTGATTGTCAATAAAAGAATCAATAGCACAACAGACGGCTTAAGTAGATTTACACAATGGTTTCTTCTGTTATGGGTGCCAATCATGGCCTGGACAGTATATCTTAGATGCATTGAAACATCAGGATTCTGACAAAAATAAAACCTAAAATCAGGGATGGACGTTTTTTTTTTAAAACCAAATGTTTACAATTTGAACTCTATAAATTGACCCAAATACTAGGAATAACGAACTGATTCCCAAAATGGTAAATAAGGTGATTATGGTTAAATATGACTCATCAAACTCTTTGTAATCAAATAGGATCTCCATGCCTCATGGTTGAAGCTGCTCAAAGGGTATTATGTTTCACTAAACATCTTTTAAAAAGGCTATCAGAATGGAGGTTGGATTGCGTATTAACAAGTTTTTCTTTTTGGGAAGATACATGGTGCTCTCCTATTTCATTGAAGGATGTCTGCCTGATGATCTTTGATATAGCTAGCAATCCGAAGGCCCTTGTGTTATGTTATTGGTCATTCTGTGAAGGGAGAAGGGGTTGCAATCTAAAATTCAAAGATCTTTAATTGATTGGGAAATAGTTTAGTTGGCGCAGATTCTTGGTATTCTTGAACCGCTTCAGGTTATGCGGGAGAGGGAGGATTGTAGAAGATGGGTGAAAAATGGCCAATTTGTTTATAAAATCCTGATATCATATTTGTGGTAGCCTGGACAGCTCAGTATTCCATGGGAGGATCATTTGGGATTCTAGAGTGCTACCAAAGGTGAAGTTTTCATCTGGACTCCAACAAGGGGACGAGGGCATATCATTCAGAACATATTTCACATGTGGAATCTGTTTATCACCTTCTCATGCACTGTGACTTTGCTAATGTAGTGAGGAATTATATTCTCAGGAGTTTGGTCTCTCTTGGGTCTTTCCAAAGGAATTTTAAGATTTTGTTGAACGGAGGATTCTGGGTGTGCTCAAAAGATTCAAGTGGTGTGGAAATCACTCGCCCATACGATGTGCTGATCTATATTGTTGGAAGGAATAATAGTTTCAAACTTTCGCTAAGCCATCTTTTAAGGTGTTTAACAGGGCCAAAGAGAGATGCTACTTTGGGTTACAAATAGTAAAGGATTTTCCATGTCTAGCTCTTTGGATGTAAAACTGGTTGGGCCAATTATGTAAGAGATATTGACAGTGCTTGATTTGTTTGTTGGGCTTTGTTTCTTCCCTGTTCTGTTTGTATTAGGCTTTGGGGATGCTTCATCCCCTTCTCAATGAAATTTTCTCTTATAAAAAATAATAATACTAATAAAAATAATAATAAATTATGGTTAAGTCCAGATCCAAATCGTGAGTCATTATTTGAATCATATGATTTGATTCAATGGTAAGACTCAATCTGGGTATAGAACTCATGACTAACATTGGTTTGGTCTCTTTTCCAAAAAAAATCTCCTTAATGTTTGACTTGTATTTATTTATTTCCCTTTATGGGGTTTATGGTTTTCTTTGCTTCCTGAAACCCTAAACCTAAAATCCTTCATTTTTATGCAACCGAAGATCTAATTTAAATAATTTTTTTTTCTGATTTACTTTTTGAACAAAATCCATGACTTGAAAATCTAAAAATTTATTTTGAGCAATTGAACTTGGCTCAGTTAATTTTAGTAATTTATTGGCATATAATTGAATTTAGGAGTGATCTGGTGCAAATTAAAGGCTCTAAAAGTACAAGGGGAAAACCAAAAGGTGTGTAGGTTGATGTAATGACGGACTACTTGACAACCTATAATTTAACAAAATATATGACCCTGGACAGAGCAGAATGGCGGAACATGATTTGCATAGCCAATGCCAAGTATCCATGACGAGGCTTAGTTGAGTTGATTTGAGTATATAATTTGAATTTAGGTCTTTTCAGTACCTGGTAAGCTAGTACTATATCATGTTAAATGCAAGATTGCAGCATATTCTATTTTTCAGAACTTTTAAGTATTATTTCATTTTTTCCTAATTTTTAAGGAAACATTTATGAATTATATGATCTAAAGATTTGAAATAAATCCCATTTCTTGTGTTTTGTTAATCCAATCGATATTGATGACACTGAGGAGGAACATCATTTTTTAATATTTATGGTACAAGTATGATGGTGAAACATTGTTCTTGTACTTCGGGTTTTTTTTTTCCCCCTCTCTTCACCCCTTCCAATCTCTCTCAATGTGATAGTGTCTGTTCATGTTTTTTTCTTTTTGTCTCCCTTATAGGCTATCCGCCTATACATAGCTAAATCTGAAGGAACAAGTAGGTTATTAATAGGTACTGTGCATGTTTTTTTTCTTTTTTTGTCTCCCTTTGGGCTATCATCCTCTTAGTCCTAGTTAAATTTGAAGGGACAAGTGGGTTATTGATAGGTAAGAGGGGTTTTAACTCAAACCAGATTCTTTTGTAATTGGGATGTGAAAATAATGTTAAAGGCCCGCTACTGTGCTGTGGATTTTTCCATAGTCAAATGAGATTTATATAATTATGAGCATTATGTAGGAAACAATTGAGTTTTCTCTTAGTTTAGAATTTTTCTGGGCCTTTATTGTATTTTTTTTTTCATTTGATCATTGGGCTATCAATTTGTCAGCAAGAATGAATTCGTATATTTATGCTTTTATTATTCTCTCCAACAGCTGTCCTTGGCATATAAATGTCTGTCACGTATTTTTGGGTGCGCAAGTTACGTGTAGTTGTAACTGTAATTAATGATAATATTAATTTGTCTTATCTATTGAGTGAATGATAGATGTTAAGTTTTTTTTTTGGTAAAGATAGATGTGAAGAATTGTTAATTACAGGTGACTCGTCTTTTTGGTGTTGATGATGAATTTGGTGAGGATGCAATCCTAGGAAAGCTGGAAGGCATGAAAGATGTTATTGAACAAGTGAATAAGCAATTCAAGGATCCAGTAAGATCTCTCTCATTCCTTTTCTTTTCTTCTTTATTTAATGGGCCTCCAATTAGATGATCCCTTTTTTATTTAATCATTTGAGTTTTTTTTTTTTTTGAAGAAAGTACGATAGATTGATAGTAAGAGGAAAAAAGGAGAACAAGAGCTCGAGAAGAGCACAGAAACAACATCCCTACAAAGCAACGAGGGGACAAGCCAACAGGCTAAGTAAGGAAAATACATGAATCCCAATCATAGATCCAAGTAGAATACAGGGGGCCTTTCCTCTTTTTGCCTACAAACAGCCAGCCATAAATAAGGGACAACATGGCATCAAGGATACTTCGGGGGTTCTTAGAGTCACCCTCGAAAATACGCATATTCCTTTCCTCCCAAACTACCCAACACAATGCCCCGGGCCCCATAAGCCACAATTGCTTGTCCTCCTTAGAAAGAGAGTCTAACTCTTGCTTCGGCCAACAATGAAGAAGACTCTGCATAGATCCCGGCTGAACCTAGTAAACCCCGAACTTGAGCAAGAAATGGTCTCAAAAGTCTTTGAACCCAAAAGCAGTGAATAAAGAGGTGACTGCTAGACTCCGCCTCCGCGTTGCATAAACAACACCAGTTGAGAATGAATAACCCTCTCCTAATCAAGTTATCAATTGTAGGGGCCCTATCCCACCACAACTCCCACAACAAAAAGGTAACTTTGAGCTGGATCTGCGGATTCCACACACAATCTTTCGGAAAGGAATGAGCAATCGAATCAAGTAACCCTTTGTACATAGATCTAACAGAGAACCCTTTCTCTTCATCCAACGTCCACACCATTTCATCATTAAGCTCCCTCTCCCCCAAGGTCAAACTCTCCAGGAGGCTCAATAAATGACCCATCTCAATTTTTTAATCGTTTAAGCTTCTTCTCAATTGGATGTTCCACGAGCAGATACTCTTGGTCCTAACCATGTGATCTTTAATCGACCCCCTTTTGTTTCCAGCAAAAGCAGAACAACCAGGGAAGAGGTTCTTCAAACAATCCCTCTCATGCCAGCAATTATGCTAGAAACTGACTCGATCACCCTTGTTGATTTTGAATCTTACAAACCTGAAAAAAGAGTCAAACTCCTTACATATCCCTTTCCAAAGGCTGTAACCAGAAACGCCCTTCAGGGGACAACAGGCCCACCCATAGTGGTTCTCCCCATACTTAATCGCCACTAGCCATCGCCAAAAAGCATTGCTCTTAGACCCAAACTTCCACAACCACTTATTTAGGAGAGCTCTATTAGTAGTCCTGAGATACTTAAGTCCCAACCCTCCCTGAGATTGCGGCTTACAGACATACTTTCAACCTACCCAATGGATCTTTCTCCCCTCATAGGAATGCCACAAAAAATCCCTCTGAATCCTTTTCAGCTGCTTGATGACAAAAGAAGGCGTCTGAAAAAGGAAGAAAGGCATAAAGGGGCGTGTTCGCCAAAACACTCTTGAGAAGGATTAGCTTGCCTCCTTTTGAGAGGTACCTTTCCTTCCACCGAGATAGCTTCTTGCTCGGCCTCTCTATTACCGAATCCCAAATGCCCAGCAAAGAAGCTTTGGCGCCAAGCGGAAGGCCCAAGTATATAGTAGGTAAGGGGAAAACCTCACAATCAAGAATCTTTGCAAGCCTCCCAATATTTGGAATGGTCCCAAGCGGATTAGGAGTCAATTTACTCCAGTTCACTTTTAGACCCGTAGCTGCTTCCATAATTAACGGAATGCACCTTAAGTTTTTCCTATCATCCTCCGCTTTTATCAAAAATAGGGAGTCATCAGCAAATTGAATAAATGAGATTGAAGGTCCTGAATCATTAATAACAAAAGGTTTCACAAGACCCACAAAGTCGGCCTTGGACATCATTCTTCCCAAAAGATCTACCACCGTAATGAACAAATAAGGTGACAAAGGATCCCCTTGCCCAAGGCCTCCACCTCCTCTAAAAAAACCTTTAGGACAACCATTCACCTGAACAGAAAAAGAAGTAATGCAAATCTTGATCCAATTCCTCAATTTGCACCCAAACCCCATATGTTCAAGAGACCAATCAACGTAGCCCCAATTCACATGGTCGTATGCTTTCTCCATATCTACCTTACAGACTATCCCTGGCCATTGAGCTTTGGCCATAGCATCAATGGCCTCATTAGCTAGAAGAGAGCACTCCATCTGTTTTCCTGTTAAAAAAACATGCTGAGAATCTAAGATAACCTCCCCAAGAGATTCCTTAAATCTGAAGGCAAGAGTCTTGGCTAACAACTTATACATACATCTCACCAGGCTTATTGGTTTATAATCTTTCAGCTCCGTTGCTCCTTGTTTCTTTGGAATGAGCGTAATAAAGGTTGCGCTTAAGCTTCTGCACCAACTGTCCCTAGAATGGAACTCAGCAAACACCTCCCTAATGTCTTTGCCCACGAAATCCCAACAGACTTTCAAAAACTTCATAGGGAATCCATTTGGACCAGGCGCCTAATCATCTTTCATGGAATTGAGAGCAAACAACACTTCCTCCTTAGAAAAAGGTCTCCCCAACCAAATCCTCCTCTCAATATTAATTCTATCAAAATCAACCCCCGCTAAAGTCGGTTTGGACGGCATCGAGTGAGAGTATAACTCCCTATAGAACAATTTCACTTCATTCCTGATTTGCTCTTGATCATAAATCCATTCCCCTACCACCTTTAGACGACTTATGGCATTCAAGGATTGATGCCAACTTGCCATTTTGTGAAAAAATGTGTTGTGATCCCTCTCCTTAAGCCAAGATACTCTAGATTTCTGCTTTCAAGAAATTTCCTCCATCTTTAGTAACAATTGATAATCGTGTTCAACCAATGCTTTTTTTACCTTCTCCCCTTTCTCCAAATTTCCCACCATCTCTTTCTTCTGCAACGTGACAATTTTCTAAAGGGATGTAGCTTTTCTAGCTTCTAACTTCTTGAAATTCTCTCTCTTCCATCTCAAAATATGAGTCTTTAGCAATTTCAGCCGTAAAGCAAATTTAAAATTGGCAGAACCTTTCTCCACCTCTGCTTGCCACCAATCCTTCATCTTCTCAATTAACCCTAACTCCTCCAACCACATAAGCTCGAACTTAAAAGGATGAGGGCTTGAAAGAGGATAAAAGGGCCGTAGGATGATAGGAAGGTGATCAAAGCCTGGATTCAAGAGAGCTTCTAGGATGACTGACCTATCCATCTCCACCCAATCACCAGTAAACAAAAATCTGTCCAGTTTGCTATTACTCCGGTTGTTGTGGTTTCCTAACCAAGTGAATTGAGACCCCCTTAAAGGAAGATCCACCAGATCAAAATCTTGGATGAACTTACTAAACATCTTTATCTGCCTGGAAGACGAAAAACTCCCAGTCTCTCCTCCGGGCTTCTAACTACATTAAAGTCCCCCCCTATGCACCAAGGGATTTTCCATTCCAAGAGAGTCATGCATAAATCATCCTACAATAGACCAAAACATGCATGGTCACAAGGACCATAAAACCCAGTGAAAGCCCACTTTTGATCCTCTCCCTTGACTTTGCGTAATATAGATATGAAGAACTCCCCAATTTTGGAATCTAGAATGTCCAGTTTATTCGCATTCCAAGCAACTAATATTCCCCCCACCCTTTCAAATGCTGGTTTGTGGATCCATTTATAATCCCTTCTACCCCAAAGATCAAGTGAAGTTCTCCTATTGAAGTTGATCATTTTTGTTTGCTGAATGGTGACCAAGTCAATCTTCCACTTCCTCAAAAGATCTCTCACTTCTGAGAGGTCATCATCTTCTAAGTACCTGTGAGTGTTGTTCTCCGACTAAGAGTTGGTTGCCGCAACATTTGTCGAGTAGTCCCACCACAACTTCTTGCTCATACCCCTTGAAGCCTGACGATTTGTTAGTTCCCCTCCCTCCTTGTTTCCTACTAACAAAGAGGGTTATTGGCAAAATTGTTAAATTTATCATCCAATGACCGACCCCTACTGCATTCCCCCCCCCCCGAATCGTGAGGCCCCAAATCAGCCCATCCTTCCCGTAAAAGATTTGCTGGATTCCAATCAGAGTCATCATCTTCCATATCCAAATCAGAAGGAGTCATCATGGATTTCTCTTTGCCAATCTGCATCATAATCTTACCTCTGGATCGACTACCCTCCCCCTCCTGAATCGATATTCCTTTTTAGGCCTGCTTCATGACTGGTCTTGAGGAAAGGTTGTAATCACCTACCTTCTTCTCCCTTCACCTCCAGTCCACAGATTTCTTGTCTAACCTCCTTTGATCTCCCCGTGGCTCCTACGCAACTCCATTTTGTCATCTCCGATCTTGATTCTGATTAAAGATGGATTGCATCGCAATGTCTACCACGACTGAAGCCATTTTCCTTTGAAATCCTGCCTATGTCATTGCGTCGATTAGGGGAGCTTCCTTCATGACCCCTATTTGAACATCGCTGACAAACCTCCTCCCTACCCTCGATCGCCTCCTGCGATTTGCCCTTTTCTCAATTTAGGTTTCTCCTCCATACTAAGGTTTTTAACTCGAGGCCGAGTTGTTAGCCTATCTCCCTAATAGGTCGGCCCACTTTCGATCCCCCAGGCCCATCTTTGAGATTTCCAGTTCTTGGCCCTAAAGGATCGAGCCTGTCAGAGTAACTAATTGTCTCCCAGTTTGACCCATTGGTCCGCCTTCGGTTCGCCTTAGAATCTTTTAGCTTTTGGCCTGACCTGTCTCCTCTTTCTTTCTGAACCCTAATTCCTCTCCGTGGCTGACAATTTCTCTTAGGCCATTCAAATTTCAAATCATCCTCATCTTGCCAATCCCCATCGCCTCTACTACCTGAATCCTCAAAGGGTACCTGATTCTGGCACCCCTTCGCCTTCTGTCTCTCAAACCAGCAACAGGGCTCGCATGGGGGAGCTTTGGACGCCATAACTAGATGTTATATACCAACATGCCATCGTGGAACCACACCTACTCTGGTGCCAACTCCGGCTGCCTTACCAGTAGTGAGGCCCACTCCATCGAGCACGGGTCATGCGTTTCCACATACACAAGCCCCCCACATAACTCACCGACCTTTTCGAATGTTTTGCGACCCCAAAGATAAATCGGCAGACTTTAGACCCAGATTCGTCCCTCCCCTGCCTCTTTTTCCTTCCACCTACACCCTGCAATAGGGTGCCATTTATCCAAAAGGATATAGCCGCCTTGCCACTCCTTGGCTCCTTCTCTGAGGATTCTTTCTGCTTCCATAATTGATGGGAAGTGAAACATGAGTAATCCCTTTGAGAGTCGGCGAACCTGCAGATCACTGTCTACCTGCCAAGCTCTTTTACCCCACTCTCTCATAGCAGATGCGATTGGGTTGTCCCCTACCACACGCCCCACCAAGCACAACTATAGGCATTTCATCTGGTTAGACAAGTCTTCTTTTCTGAATGAAATCATCTTCCTCCCATTTGTCCATTCCTCCTTGGGTCCCTGAACAGAGGGCCAAACAATGTTCTCCAAGACTGCATCCTTGTATGATTCTGTCTTCTGCTGGGGATTCCCTCCCTCCACGATCCTCTTCTCTCTGATTTCTTTCGTGGTCGGCCCTCTTTGAGCCTCCACCCATGGGGGCCCCCCCTGAAACCGGTATCTCCGGTCACCTCTCATGGTCTCGGACTACTTTAATCATTTCTGTTGCAAGTGGCTACTTGTGAGAAACTAAAGAAGCAAGTTTATGTAGTGGCTACAGGCAAGAAAACAAGTTTTATGTGTTTCCAGTAAACACTATATCACTTTTCTGGAGAAGGAGGTGGTGCATATTCCCAGATTCCTAAACCAAGTTGCTCATCAGCTAGCCAAGTCTACTCTCTTGACTAATGATGTGCAGTTGGGTCAGACCATCTGGTTGTTTCCTGTTGGCTCCAGTTAATAAATGGATCTTTATCAAAAAACTATCGATTTTTTTTTTTGAGGGGGGGGGGGGTGGAGTTTTATGGGAATATTTTATAAAACTGGCTGTCATTTTTTTGCCATTCTTAA
>JAOXJP010268461.1:0-34838 GCA_025762735.1 Platanus orientalis | reverse complement strand
TGCCTAACACCTTCCCCAATTGCAACCAAACAGCTTACCCGGATCCCTGTAAACCAGACCAAAAGAGAGTCAAACCCGTAGGCCCAAGTGTCTAGCCCGGGCCTTTAAAAGCCTGAACCCTCCCTTCCCCTAGAAAGGAGGCAGACGTCCAACCCCGTCTGTAAAAACATGAGTTGGTGGCGACTCCTGAACAAACCCCGAAGTGGGTCGCGGATCCTTTCCACGATGTCCATAAACTTAAAGGAGTAAATAGAAGTCCTTATTCAATAAGGATGGCTATTGTGAGTTTTCATTAGGCAACACCCAATCAAACGAGAGGACACCAACCGGGACCCTCCTATTCTGGAAGAGAAAAGGCGAGAAGGGCCAATAGGGAAAATAAGAGTAATAGCTGGTGGGTTTGCCAAGGAAGGAGAGTCTAGCTCAGCAAGAAGATCACACGTGAGGTAGATTCATACAAAGAGAGACCTACAGATGATGATGACAGAGTGGCCAACAAGGCACTACAAAGTAGAGCATCCTCATATCACCTTCTCTACAGAGGACACTCGAGGGGTGAGTCAGCCTCACGATGACTCATTGGTGGTGACTTTAGTCATTTCAAACTACATCACATACCTTATCCTCATCGACAATAGAAGCGTGACAGACATCCTTTACCTCCTAGCCTTCGACCAAATGGGTATCGGATGAGACAAGCTCAAGCCCATTCAAATGCCCTTGGTGGGATTCACAAGCGACAGGTTGCTCCCGTTGGAAACTATTGGTTTATCAGTCACTGTTGAGGCTGGAGAACGGTAGGTCACCCGGGTAGTTAACTTCTTAGTGGTTGACTATCCCTTTGCATGCAACGTGATCTTGATAAGGTCGGCCCTGAATCGACTTAGGGTAGTCACCTCGACCTACCATCTTTTGATGGGCTTCCCAATCGAGGTGGGAATTGAGGAAGTTAGAGGTGATTAAGTGGCAACCAGAGAGTGTTATATGGCATTGCTCAAAGGAGAGCCGACCCTAAGGGAGACTATGGCGATCGATGGCCTAGAATTTCAAGATGAAAAGACCTGAGTGGTGGCAGAACAAGGAAGGGAGCTCGAAGATGTTATCCTCGATTCTAATGCGCCAGAAAGAGTTGCCCGGGTAGAGTCAGACTTGTCAGAAGAATTCAAGAGGTAATTGTAAAACTGTCTCATCAAGAATCAGGATGTGTTCGATTAGACTCATGAAGACATGCTGGGAATAGATCCCCGATTGGCTGTACACCTACTGAATGTGAACCCGGCCTTAAAGCCCATCAAGCAGAAGAAGATAAATTTTGCTCTAGAATGAATTTAGGCGATTATAGAGGAAGTGGAGAAATTGCTGGCATCTGGATTTATAAGGGAAGTCCACTACCTCGACTAGTTGGCAAATGTGGTTATGGTGCAGAAACCGAACGAGAAATGGTGTATGTGTGTCGATTTCATCAACCTCAATAAAGCATACCCGAAAGACAGCTTTCCACTATCGATGATCAACACTCTAGTGGACTCAATGGCTAGCCACCAAACCCTTAGCTTCATAGACACCTTCTTGGGGTACAACCAAATAAAGATGCACACGTTCGACCAGGAAAAAACTGCCTTCATCACCGACCGGGGGCTCTACTGCTATAAGGTCATGCTCTTTGGGTTGAAAAATGTAGGGGTGACTTACCAAAGACTTGTTAACAAGATGTTTAAAATCCAAATCGAGAGGAACATCGAGGTGTATGTGGACGACATGTTAGTGAAGAGCCTTCTATCTGAGCAACACCTCTCGAATTTGAACGAGACTTTCTAGACACTGAGAAAGCATAGGATGAAGCTCAACCCCAACAAATATGCCTTCGGGGTGTCAATCAGGAAGTTCCTCGGGTTCATGGTGTCTCAATGAGGAATAGAGGCAAGTCTTGAGAAGGTGAAGGCCATAATCGACATATTAACATGCAACCATCGAGGAACATAAAAGAGGTACTGTGACTAGCCGGAAGAGTAGCAACATTGAACAGATTTATATCCTAGGCCACAGATAAGTGCCTTCCTTTTTTTTTCCTGTTGAATAAGGCTTTCTGTTGGGATGAAGAATGCGATAAGGCCTTCTAGGAACTTAAGGACCACCTCTACCACCTATTGTTGATCAACCAGCCCAAGCAGGTTGAAGCTCTCTTCGTGTACTTGTTAGTATCAGAGATGATGGTGAGTTCAGTTTTAATAAGAGAAGAAGGCAAGATATAAGCACTAGTGTATTACATCAATCAGGCCTTCAAAGGAGCAGAGGAAAGATACCTAAAGGCAGAAAAGATGGCATTCACATTGGTCATCATGGCTCACCGACTGAGGCCTTATTTCCAGGACCACACCATCCGGGTACTAACAGATCAGCCACTCAGGACCATATTACATAAACCCGAGACCTTAGGGAGACTAGTCAAGTGGTCAGTGGAGTTAAGCAAGTTTGACATCAAGTACCACCCTTGGGGAGTTATCAAGGGCCAAGCTATTATAGACTTCATCGCCAAGTACACTTATGCATTGGGCCTAGAGACTGAAATGCAAGAAGATTGACAAGAGGAAGAGGAAGCTGGCCAAGCAAGGTGGGTTATATATGTAGACGGCTCCTCCACCTACAGCATAGCCGGAGGAGTTGTTTTGGTCATGCTAGAGAGAAGTAAGCTCGATTACACCATAAGGTTTGGGTTTAAGGCGACCAACAACGAGGCCAAATATGAAGCAATGATCATAGGGCTACACCTTGCCCACACACTTCGGTCTAAAAAGGTAAAACTCAATAGTAACTCCCAACTGGTGGTAGGACAAGTGCAAGGGGAGTACGGGGTTAAGGATGGGCGGATGAAATAGTAACTTGCCATGGTGAAGAAAGAAAAGTCCCAATTTAGGCATTTCAGTATACAGCGGGTCCCGCGAGGAGATAATGAAGAAGCCGACAGGTTAGCTTGACTCGCATCATCTGCCACTGAAAGCCTCAACCCTAGGATCATTGTTAAGCACCTACCCAAGACAGAGGAAGGTAAAAAAGTCAACATGGCAAGCCCGGAGCCCAAATGGGCCAATCAGATCATAAGGTATTTAAAGAATGGCAAGTTGCCTAGGAACAAGGAAGAGACAAGAAAAGTGAAGGCGCGGGTGACCCAGTATCTCTTTCTTAGCGACACTCTCTATAAGAGGAGCTTCACTCTCCCCCTGTTTAGATGCCTGTCCGAGGACGAAGCTGACTATGTGCTCCAAGAAATACACGAGGGGATATGTGGGAGCCACTAGGAAGCCAGGTCAATGGCCCACAAACCAATCAGAGCCAGATACTACTAGCCGTCTATGCAAAAAGATGTCACTCTCCTTGCTCAAAGGTGTGACAAGTGTTAGAGATTTTCTAACGTTCCCAAAAAGCCCACAGAAGAACTAGTCCTGATAGCAGGGCCCTAGCCCTTTGCATAGTGGAGAATTGACATAGTCAGGCCCCTCCCCATGGGTAAAAAACAAATGAGATTCCTAGTAGTGGCCATCGACTACTTCACCAAGTTGGTGGAGGCTGAACCCTTAGCAAAAATCACTGAGAAGAACATCCGTGACTTCACCTGGAAGTCCATCGTTGGCCGATTTGGGATTCCCCTCATCATTATCATCGACAATGGTAAGCAATTTGATAATGCCTGGTATTGGAAATTCTATGTAGAGCTTGGTGTCAAAAATCACTTATCTTCCCTGGCTCACCCTCAAGCCAACAGTCAAGTGGACGTCACTAATAGAACACTCCTGGGCATAATCAAGAAGAGGCTCAGTAGCTCCGAAGGCCTTTAGCCCGAGGAACTGCTAAGCATCTTTTGGGCATACCGCACCATGGTGAGGACTCCCACAGGAGAAACACCATTCTCACTGGTGTTTGGAACTGAGGCAGTGATACATGTAGAGATTGGAATGGTCACACATAGAACAACAAGCTTTAACTCAGAGAATAACAAAGAAGGCCTCATAAACAACCTCGACTTATTGGAAGAGAGAAGAGACAAAGCTGCACTACGGACAGTTGCCTATAAGCAAAAAATGACTAAGTATTATAACTCCCAGGTCAAAGCAAGGAGGTTTGCAGTCGGGGATTTAGTGCTTAGAAAGGGTCGACAAGATTACAAGCCATCAAGCTCAGGCTACATGATTAGCGCCAGGTTACAAGACTAACCCCTAAGCCACAAGATTAGCCCGACCTTCCATATCCTCGCACCTCGAGCTCAAGCTATAAAACTAGCCCTGGATTACAATAATAACCCTCAAGTCATAAAGATTGACCTTGAGCCACAAGATTGGTACATCCTTCCAGGACCACGTGCCTCTTGCTTAGGCTACAAGACTAGCCCTAAGTTATAAGACTAACCCTCAGGTCACAAGATTGACCCCGAGCCACAAGATTAGCACATCCTTCAAGGACCTCATGCTTCCTACTCAGGCTAAAAGACTAGCCCTCAAGTTACAAGATTAATCCTCAAGTCATAAGACTGACCCTGAGTTGTCAAATCGACCTATCCCCCGACTGAACAAAGTATAAAGTGAAGAGGAGTCCCATAAATTTGTTAGAGTAAAGAGGCCAAAAGCTCGTTTGGATGCATACGTTGTAACTATAATCGACTCCCCTTTACCAAGTAAGTATAACTACACCCCCCCCCCCACAAATAAGATACATAAATTAGAAAAACATTTGAGAGTACCCGGTGGCATCACCGATGGAAGGCCCCACATAAGGAGAAGGCTTAAGCCCTAAAAGCATAACACCAGGGACCCTCATTCTTCTGAAAACAGGAGAGACCCATAGGCGTCCCCCTCTGTTTAATTAAGGAGGCTTTGTCCTCGACGTGCATCTACACTTAGAAAATTTTGGTTGATTTTAGTTAAGTACCTACCTTTATTCGTCTTTAAAAAATTAACCTCGAGGGATGCCAACACTTGGAAAATTTTTACGTTGTTCATCCCCACTTGGGTAAAAGTTAATTACCCTGAGACACATTCACACTTAGAAAAAATTCTTAATTATTCTTTCACTCTTAAGGTTATTTACCCCGGCCTACCTATATGCGCATAGAGAATGCGAGAATACATCACCACAACACACACCAACACTTAGAAAAATTTTAAGAGAAAAATTGCAAATTGGAAACAATACACACAGATGGGGGCAAAAGAAAGTTTCATTCATATGTTGAAAATTTACAAAAGTTCATAATATATATATAATAAAAAATAAATAGATACAACTATTCCTAGGGGTTGTCATCCCCTAGTGTTGCCTCTCCCGGGGCAACTTCCTCCCGATCACCCTCCCCAGGTTCAACGACCTTCACCTCCTCAATTGCCCCCTCAATCGCTACCACTCCTCCCTGGCTAGCTTCTTTTTCTTCTTCTTCTTCCTCAGCCTCTACACCTCCCTCACTGGGCATAATAGACGAGAAGTCTAGGTTAGAAAATTGCTCAGCAGCTAAGTCCTAGAATTCATTGAACCCCTCCCAGAAACAATCGGCCCTAACAATCCCGAAAGCGTTAGAGGCCAAGTACTTGGCTACAGTTGCCTCAAGGGCCTCTTCTAGAATCTCTCCCTTAATCTCTCTCTCTCTCCACCTCTACCTCGAGGCATGCCCACTCTAAGGCGTCAGCTACCTTCTTTTTCACCGTCCTCTCTAGGATTTCAGTGCAATTGTCCTCAACCACAATACGGCGGTTCCTCTCATTCCCTAGTTTATCCCAAGCTTAGCACACATCCCTCTTAGCTTCTAACATGTGAGCAGCCATCTCCTTGAGGTGAGCCTCCTACTTCATGGCCTTTGCAGCCATGCTAGTGCAGGAGTCCTTAACCCATTTCAGTTTTCCCTCAAGGGCGTGAATCTTAGTCCTTATGGCCTCCTAGAGGGCCTTGTTCTCATTCCTGGCTTGGGCAAAGACGGTTTAGGTGTTCAGCCCGGACTTGCTCATAGAATTTATATTTCTAGATGGAGGCCAACATTAGAGCTACGATCTGCAAAAATAGAGTCGAGTCAATACGAAGGATAAAAAGCAAAAAACACAAAGGGAGGAGACATTTTACCTTAGCCATGTAATGCATCATATCTTGATGCATGGAAGCCGGGGAAAGGCACTTTCTCATATACTCGAGGTCCACAGGGGGAATGCCCTCCAAAAGATAGTCCCCCCTAGGGCTCGGCCTTGTTAGCCAAGAACCAGGACCCATCGAGGACTTTTCTACTGTCGGGACAGAAGTAGAAGAAGCCGCTAACCAGGTAGATGTTGTCACTGTCATGGTCATTTGAGTGGGGGCCTCGGTACCAGAGGGGTGAACCTTGGTGATAGTCGTGGGGGTGGCTGCCTGAGAAACCGCTGCTTGGACCCCGGAGGTGTGGGCTGGAGAGGAGCCAACCATTTCCTCATCTAAGTTGACAACCTGGATGACAACAGTTGGAGTAGAAGAAGGGGTCAGAACTACCTCGGGGACCTAAGCCTTAGAAGGTCCCCCAAAGACAACATGCAACTTCCTCTTCTTCGAGGTCGTAGCTACCTCGGCCTGGCCAATCGCTGATGAGCCAACTTTCTTGACCACCTTGGCCTCAGAAGGCCCCTCAGGCTCGAGAGAGATACTTCCTGTTTGTCTTCATCGCTACACGAAAAACATACCTAGGGTTAGAAATTAACAAAATTTAAAATAATTAGAGAAAAAAAAGGGGAAAGAAAGATAAATAGAACAAGGACGGGTGAGTTACCTAGGTCTGGACCAAACCCACACTGATGGAGTCAGTCAGGAGTGATGAAGTCTGGGAAGGCATGGGAGTGGTAATTTATAATCTACTGGATGCGAGCCTCCTTCTCATCAGATAGTTCGTCTACTTCAAAAATTGACAAAAAAATGCATAAGACCGTCTGAGGAAATGGACTAAAAAAATGATAACAGATTCACGACTTACCCATTGGGTTGATGACCAACACCTATTCTCAGTTGAACTTCACAACAAGGACCTCCCCCGAGAGGTACTCCCAACCCTCACCCAAGATAAAGAAATATTGGCTCCTCCACCCACTATTGGAGCTTGGGAGCCTTGTCACCAAGGTAAGAGTCGAGTCTCGACTGGCAAAATAGAACCACCTTGGCTCTTACTCCTTGGGGCAGTAGTAGCGAAAGAACTCGTTGAGTATGAGATGATATTTTCCTTTAAAGGTTAGCTCCCATAGGACCATACATCCTATGGTTATCCACTAAGCATTGGCCATTAGTTGCCAAGGTGCTAACCCAAGGCAGAATGGCAGATCCCTCAGAAACAAGGGAATCGAAAACTTAAGGCCTGCCATGAGGGCCTGCTCATACAATGCTACGCTACCGATAGGGGCTTCAAAAGCCCGAGAATCCTTGAGGGAAATAAAGACGATTCCCTCAAGAATAAGATATGTAGAATAGTATTGAGTTAGGGTTTTCACTCCCAACTCAAAACCATAGAGGACAGCTTTGAAATTCTGCTCGGGAGCAATCTCCCCCACTGCCCCCTAGGCGTTAAATGGACCAGCTCGGTGGCTTACTCCGAGGGGCTTTGTCAGAATTTTGACAAGTCGTCGACCCCATCAAGCATTCAATCAATAGTATACCTGAACACCATTTAGACAACACTAGAAAAATGAAGAGATACAGGAAGAGAAAAATAGGGAAAGACACTAATGCAAATACGTCGGAAGAAAAAGGAGGACCAGAGAATACTAACAAAAAAGAATAACAGTCTAATTGACGAAATGAAAGGAGACTATAGGAAACTAAAGAATAAGCTACAATGTAAAGAAAGGGGTACTTGAGAAATGGCCAGACCTGAGAAAAATGCCAGAATTGTTGGAGAATGGTTGCCTAGAAGAAGGGAGTTCACTGAAAACGGCTAAGAAGGGAGCTCGGAAGTGCAATTGATGTTAAAAACAGAGATGACAGCACGCTGGGATGAAGGAGAGTCATCGAAAATTGCCTAAAGTGAAAGGAGGCATGAGAGATGGTAGGCAAGGATGAAGGAAAGCCATATCATGTGTTGAAGGGGAGATTTATAGACTGCCTCAAGGATTCTCGACCCTACATGTGTCATGCATCCACGGGTTAATAAAATAAACTCATAAAACAAGGCGACGTGGGAATCTCAAAATATTCAAGAGGTTTAAACATAATCGTTAGATGACCTAGAGATCCAAGAAGACACGATGCTTGACATGACTCATAACTAGCACCAACACATCCTCTCGATTATTGAAATCCATTAAATGCGAGGTCATCATTAGCACTTATTCCCAACCTATATCACTTTGATAGCTGAAATGACATGCCGCCTATGCCGAAATAAAAATAATGGATACACACAGTTTGTATTCCCAAGCCACGTAACCCTAGACCCAAGAATAAGGGGGGAAACTTATGGGGAAGAGTACACTAAGGCCCTTACTAGCCAACTCTGACAAATCAGCATGATCCTAAACCTAGAGGAATCGACCCAAAGAGTTCCTGAGAAGACCAGCCCAGAAATCTCTTAAGGGCCCACCGACTCACCAAATACCGAGGCCATCAGCAAGAAGCCAGAAACATCCCCTAATACCCAACCTCGAGTATTCTGAGAGTGGCTTTAACTATTACTTAGATCACCCAACACCCAAAGACCAGACGAGACCACAAGGCACCTGGGGCCCAAAATCCCCCGATGTGCAAAAACACGACAACCCAACTACTTTGCTTAGAGATAAGCATAAAACCGTTATGAGAAAGGAACATTTCTTGCAACAGGTCTGACATTCTGAGAAAAGGACAGAGAAAGGAACATTTCTTGCAACAGGTCTGACATTTCTTGCATCATGTGTGCAGTGCCTGCTCCAATAAGGAGTTGGAAAGATCATGAGGACCATCTGATCAACATAAAGAGGCATGCCAAATCGATACGCTATCACTCCCCAAGGTGTAAAAAGTTAGTTCTTGCTGCATTTTACTCTATGAGTTCCAAAAGTTCCCCAGATAACCAAATCTTGATCAGTCAGTGCCCATCTCTCCAGATTGATATGGCCTTAAAAAAAAACCCTAATAGATAAAAGCATTTGCAAGACTAATCTATTCATATTCCACTAATTACTTCAAAATGAGTAGCACATTTGGGCCAAGTGTCAGGTCTTTGATTGAACCCTGGAATTCACTAGAAATCCAAAATTCAGTCTGCCAATGGACACTTCTTGGTAATTCAAGGTCTTTAAAAGATTGTCACCCCGAGCAGGCCCATTCAGATGTTTTATAAGCCTAATCACCACATTTTTATCCAGATTAGGTTAAAACACCTTTTGTTTTTATTTGGCACATGATGAGCCCCTGAGAACTCTCCTAGACTCATAATTCTACAAGGCCAAGCCCATTTTCTTTATTTTTTTCCCTGTCCCTAAAATACTACTTCCTAAACCAAAGCAATTACAAATGTATGCTAGTCCAAAATCACCTTTCCCTAGAGAGCTACAGTCACTTTGTCTCCTCAAGTGAAGCCTCCTTTGAAAAGCTCCTAGAGATTACTCGGGAATCTAATGGTCAAACTGTCAGTTCCTGTGGATTCTAGACTCCTTGAACTTTAATACTCTATAAACCAGGATTATTTTATGGAGACTTCCAGCAATTCCAAGGGCATTCCCAGTTAAGATTTTCTCACTTACCAAAAAGAGAGTTTTGAGTACAATTTCCTACTCGGATGTCATAATTTAGAGTGGTTTGAACCTGTGTCTCACAAAACCTGAGAGTCATCATTTGTCTGAACACCTCGAAGATCAATTTTACCATCTTACCCTTTCAGTAATTATTTGAAAGTTTTTAAGGTCAATAAAACCCTAATACCACCAATTTACCCTTATCGTAATTTATTTTTGATTGATCCATTGTGACTAGAACATCTGAGACTTTGAAAACATACTTTGAGTTTGCATATTTTAGAGCACAAAAAGCTAAAAGGTGAAATAGCCAAGCAATAGGGCTTTTCCCATGGAATTAATTTATTTGAGATTAATGAGCTCATTCTCCTTCTCCTTGGATTTTATCTCGTTAATGCATTCACATTAAGAGCTTGAAGCCTACACCCTTAGATGTGGATATCTCTTGTACACCTTATATACCCCCTCTAAGACCAATTTTTTGAATTTCAATTATCTAGGATACCCTTCATCTAACCCTACATCTAGCACAACTCATTCTACCCCTTGATTGCTCTCAACCAATCAAAGTGACTAGTTTTGTAACCAAGTTTCATTCTCCACCATTGATCTCATGCACCCTTATGCACCCTCCTTAGATTAAAAAAAAAATCTGAATTTAAAATATGTAGGCCATCTAACCCCAGATCTAACACAAGCAACCCTAACCTTTGATTGCTTTTAACTAATCAAAGTGAGTTGTTTTGTGGCTAAGCTTCATTGTCCACCCTTGATCCATCTAACTCCCAAACTCTATCCTAACCCTCTATTTTAGCAAACCCTAATGATCCTCACCCTTGATCCCTAACTTATCCACCTAATCTTTAATCTCAACCCTAGATTGGTCTCCACCAATGGGATGGATGCCTTGGCCTCAACACATTGCCATCATTGCCCTTGATTCCTTTTAATCCCAAACTCTATCCTAGCCCTCCAATAAGCCCCATGAAGCCTATAAATACCCCTTATTTTTTGCACAACAATAAAAAATTAGGAAAAAGAAAAGAAAAAGAAAGGAAGAGAATAAAAAAGAAAAGGGAAAATCTCAAGATTGAATCCTAACCCCTATCCTTGGTTAAGGTAAGCCTAAACCTTAACCCCCTTAGTTAATTAGTCATTTAATTTGTACATCTCCCTTATCTTGCTTTAGTGTTTTAATTTCATGTCATAATCACCTCTTAAAGAGGGTTACACAGTGGAGACAAAAGTTGTCTCTACTGATGTTTATTTCTAATTACAGCCTAGTGTCGATTTTTTTTTTTTTTTTTTAGAGAGCCAAATGGGCTCAATTTTTTACAGTAGGCTCCTAGATAGGTAGTCTACCTCCCATAAAACTTCCATGAAGTTTAGAGCAGATTTAGGCCTCGGACCAGTTCCCTTAAATTTTCCCTAAATTTTGGTTTTTTGAATTTTTTACTTTCAAGCACTCTTGTATAATTTTTTATGATTTTTGTAGTTATTGTCTTAAGCCAATTTTTTTATATGTCATGTACAGTGTGTTCATATTTTATAATGAAAATTTTAAGAATTTTCTAAACTCTCTAAGTGGTTCAAACTGATGAGGAAATAGGCTGCTGGATTTCTGCCTAGCAACTAACGCCTAAATTTTAATGTGAATTAAAATTTAGGCATCTGATGCACATTCAAGCATTATGATTAAATTCAGGCATCAGGTCAGGGGGCCCACCCTAGTGACCTTTGGTCTTTCTAAAAGCCATGCCAAACCCCCATATGATACTTGTGTACCTTCTCATGTGCTAAGATACCTCTGTGGGCCCCTGTATAAACTAATGCCTTAATTTTAATGTTAATTAAAATTCAAGCATTGATTATAAATACAAGTGTTGAGCTAAATTTTAGGCATTAAGCCTAAGGACAAAATCTATCTTTTACTTTTGTGTCTCCTTCCATCTTTTTTATATCACCAAAATCTTAGGTTATGGTGAAATTGCTATAAAGAGGTTATCCACCTCTCTATGGAAATTTTATTGAATGGGACCCCCAAAATGGGTTTAAACTTCAGGTCCAGTTGTTGATTTTTCCAGTAACTAACACTTGAGTTTCACCCTGAATTAATCAGGCGTATTGAAATCTAGGCATCAAGGTCCAATTCAGGCATTAGGCTTAAAATACAAAAAAAAAAAAAAAAATGAATCCTAAATTTTTATTATTTATTCTCTTCTCGTGAAGGGTTCAGACCTAGAGTTAAAGTTGTATGACTACAAAGGGGTCCCCTATCTCTCTGTAAGCTATAAGACAGTGGGACCCCCAAAATGAATCCGAAATATAAAAGGCAGGTTACTGGATTTTTCCAACAACTGAAGCATGAATTTAACCCTGAATTAAATTCAAACATCTAGTTAAAATTTAGGTGTCAAAGTGAAATTCATTATCTTATCTTTTTTGACATGTACGTTTGTGGCAATCAAAAACATGTATGCTCACAAGAAGCCACCCTAAAAAGGTGTGTAATTGGGATGCTTACTACCTTCCCCAGTTGCAATAAAATGACTTACCCTCTTCTTTGGAAACTAGACCAATACTGGGAGTTAACCCCTAGACCTTTGGGTCTAGACTTTCCCTTTTTTTTTTAAGAAGCGGAAGTGATGTCTAACTCCATCAGTAAACCCAAGTTGGTGGTGACTCCAAAGAAAGCCTAACCACCAGGGTTAGCCACTCTCACACAAAAGTCCCCTACACCCACGGGGACGCAGAGCTACATGGGCCCGGGTTCACCCTCGATGTCCACAAAATGGCAACTCCATTGGGGATTATTGTTTGATCTCTATACATACATGATATGATTGCTACAAATAGTATTTTTTTTATTTTTCTCATGTACATGCTTATTTAATGCTTTCCATGAACATATGCTCATTTAGATTTAGGTTACTCCATTAGTTAGTAGTTTTAAACTTCATCTTCAACATTCATTGAAATTTGTACACTTTGGTTAGAAAACATGTTCATTTTAGACTTATGGCAGCTTGAACTAGATTTAGGATTAAATTCCCATTGAAAAACTTGTTTGATCTGACATTGTACATCTTTAAACATGTTTGATTTACATTCTATATAAAACAAGTCCATAAGATATGACATTGCACATGCAGTTGCACTCATCCAACCCCCTTATTTTCTCTTTGTCACTACCTACCAATGGACTGGCATTGGAACATTTAGAATGGGAACAACGTTGGTGCCTTGGCAGCTAGATCAGAATGGTCATGCCGAGTTACCCAATCCAGTCACTATTCCCATGATCCGATCTTTTTCGGGGAAGTGTTTAGACTGGTACACCCAAGTTATAGAATCAATCAAAAATAGGCATATGTAGTCATTTCAGGTTAAAGTTACCTAAGTTACACATCAATAGATTAGAGGTCTAATCCTAGGACTTGATTACTGAATTTTTTGTTGTATGCTTGCATGCCTTAACTTATGGAACAAGGAATTCATGTCCATTTACCAAATTTGAAATTATTTTTTAGATCTGATTAGGTTGTGTTTTACCTTCTTGATTAATTTTTGATAATTCTCATGCGTAATACATATAAGTCTAAACATTAGAACAAAGAAGACATTCCATGAAATTAAAAAACTCCTATTCCATTCAAAATAAACATCTATCTACATCAAGTCATTTTCAAAATAAAAAAATAAACATGGTATTTACAAGCCTTTAAAAAAACATAAAATACATTAATCCTCCTCCTCATACTCATCATCCTCTCTTGGGGGATTGGCCTCCATTATAACCTTCTACTCCTTAAAAGGTAGTCTTCTAGCCCTTCTACCTCCTACTATAAGACTTCCCCACTCCAAAATAGATGGATGCATCACTACAACACGTAGGAGTATTGCCCTCCCCTATTGGCTTTGTCTCCTCTCCCATTTATATGGGAGGCATATCCTTAGCCCTGACTCTCTCTCCTACGAAACCTATAGACTTTGCGGTCTCAACTCCAGTGGGTGTAGGAAGCATCGCCTCATCATGGATCTCCTCCCAATCATCTTCCCCTGGAATGGGGATCTGCTTTAAAAGCTAAAAAAGGTTTTACAAAAAAAATTAGGACATTGCAGTATTTTTTTTAAAATCAAAATAATTAAATTACATTCTTACCTCATCAATTTATTTCCCATGCTTCTTCTTTAAAGAAGCTACCTCTTCCTGATGGTCCTAATGAACCTGCCTCACTAGGCTAAAGCATCGAGCAAGCCTCCTCTAGAGGGCATCCATAAACACCTCCCGTAAAACCTGTAAAAAGAATGACCCATTAAAAAATACCTAAAAATTACCTTTTACAATAACCATAAGCAGAGATAAAACTTACTTGAGTTACGGTTTTAGGAGGGATCCAACCCTCAGGGACCTCAAACTCTAGTAGAGGCATCTCAACCTGACCCCCTCGAGGGTCAATCACGAACACTACTTTGGCCACTCTGCCCATCAACTCAAGCCCATCACTATGGGCCTTCCTCTTCCTTCCTCTTCTAACCCGTGATATAGGCTCTACAACTCCTTCACGCTTTCTTGCGGGTTACCCTTCTTCCTCAGGTGCTACCTAGCTATGTGGAATGATCAAATAATTCAAAAAAGATTTGTAATCAAAGTTAAATAATTTTTTAATACCTTGGGCTCAATAGGACTAGCCAAAGGTCCACAAGACTAAGTGGCCCACCACTCCATGTAGACTTTATCAAGAACCAGAAACCTCGAAGCATCTACCCTGGTTTCTCCACGACCAATTGGATCCTCTATCTCTATGCCTCGAGGGGTGGACTTGGGACAACAAAGTCCTCAACCCCTTCCCTTACCTGTCTCCAACACCTCTCCCCAAGGTACCACTCTATTTCACCTGGTGCAATCAACACCACACTCTCACCTCCCATAAAAAGTGAAGGCCAAGGAATGCATGGGGGCCCTTCCCATTGGTGATCTCATCCATTTTTGCGTACATCCACCCTAAGGTAAATCTCCCCAACAATAAGACATCACCTTACTTAGGTCCTTAAGAGTTGGAAGTAGGTGAAAGTACATCCAATCACTCTTCCCATTAAAGATTGACCAGGTCAACATAAAAATCAGAAAGCCCTCATTGTGTAGTCGATCTCGGCCTCCATGCTATTGTTTGTAGCTAGGACGTAGTTCTCTTTGAACCAAGATGAGAGAAGCCCCTTCATTCCCCTATAAAACTCAATGGGCTATGGCCCCAAACAGCCCCACACTAGCTCAGGTGTTTCCTCATCAACTATGGGAGAAGGTACAACATCCATGGATAGCCCCATCATCATGTACAAGTCTATTGGGGGCAGCCCTATGTACCCCATTGGCAAGTGGAATGTGTGGGTCATTGGTGACCACCTATCCATCAAAGCCATCAATAGTCCTTTGTCTGCCTTCAGCAAAGGCAGCTGACAAAATGCCCGAATCCTAACTCCCTCACTTTGTCCTGGGCCTTCGAGCATAAACGCTTCTATATATTCTAGACTCTGGACCATGACCCATGCACCTCAACATGAGTCCTAACCTACATACTTAATAAGAAATAAATATGTTAACAAAATGAGATAAGTTAGGGTTTGTAGTTGTGTAAAAATAAAAAAGAGGGATCTCTCATTTTTGGTGATTGGGTAAGTCTACCCACAATCTTTGATTAGTACATCAAATCAAAGAAGGTAGTACACTACGAATTTAAGCCTACAAACTACCAAGAGCTCTAAGTTCTAGAACCACAAAAAGGTAAATCAAAACTTAGTTTTGTATTTATATAAATATTAAAGCTAAGTGTTAGAACTTGATTGTTTGAAGCTTATTAACTTGTAATATTAATTGGAATAAAGGTCTTCATAGAGGCAATCACATTTGTGCTATTTAATCCTATTTAAAGTGCATATTTAAGAGGAAATATCTGAGACCATTGTCTATATTTGATAGCAGAGATTTGAGTTTTTGAGCCTTAAATTGAGCATTAACCTTTAAGAGGCATTTGATAATATTCCCCATTTTAAACAAATTGGTGGAATTATTATTGTGCATTAAAATTGAAAATTAGCCTTTGAGATGAATTTTCTAAAATTCCTAAATCACTCTTGAGTAAAGGAATAATTACTAAAATTGTCATTGTAAATTAGCCTTCTAAGAAGCATACATTGAAGAAATTAAGTTTTCTATCTGAAAGACATTCTTGTTGTGATTACACCTTTGTTGGAGTCACTGCAGGTTTGCTTACACTCATTGGAGCTACCGAGTGTGTTTGATAGCAACCGGAGTTCACTAGTTGAGATATTGTAGGATTTGTTTTATCTATAATAGTGGGTATACTATTAATAGAAATTAAAATAGCTTAATGGAGCTTTTGGATAGTGGAAGTGGGCCTAGATTGGCCAAACCACTGTAAATCTTGTCTCCTTATGTGATTGGTATGTATTGTTTATGTTCTTTATTTTATCATTGTTTAATTAACTACATTGCTATTCAATCACATATATACTTGTTGAGACAATCTAAAAGTAAACTTGCAAGGGTTAATAACTAAAGGATTTAAAAAGAAAAAGTAGTAATCCTGTTCACCCCTCCCCTCTAAGATTCTAGGACATTAATATTAGAATTTCAGATTTATCCACATAAAGTGTGGATCAATCTGAGACTTCTCTTTTTTTTGTAGAATTTTGGATGAAAATGTTCTGAATCGATCCAAGACCTTTGCAGGTCAATCTAAATGCGTGAAGTTCAAAAAATTTAACCATTTTCTTCTCTTGAAAGTCACTTAATGTGTCTACAGACACTAACAGATGACTTATCTCTATGGAAGGGTGTTTGGGTGTCTATGAACAGTTCCTAAGGCTTCAAAAGACACCCATTTGAATCTATAAATAAATGGGAAATCCCAATACAAATGCATCTTAAATTTTATTTGTCTTTCTCTTCTCTTCTCTTTCTTTCTAAATTACTCTTTGCGAACCTTTGAACCATTCTTTAATCATTTTCTAGGCAATAGTAAGTGTTCAAGGGTTGATTTCACAGTACTGCAAACTGCCAATCAAGAAGACAACTAAGTGTTGGACCCATTTTATCCTAGGGACAAGTTTGCTGACTGATTGTAGTCTCTTTTCTTCGTTTAAGAACAGAGTAGGGGAAAACATTGTCTTAAGGAAAACGTGGTCCATGGTTCAAGCATTTTTACTCATCATCTCTGTAAGCATATTTTTCTTTCATTTCATATTCAAAATTTCTAACACTTCAAGCATCCAATGGTTTCTGCAGTAGACTTTTTTTAGGTTAGGGGCGTGGTCAAGCTGAAACATAAGGGCTTTTTTTATGTAGTAATAAGAAAAAACATGATATATGGGTTTGTCTCTATTATTCCTAGTTCTTGGCAATTGCTTTATTACTTTTATTTACGATAATTTATTGTAGGCGAAAGATGCGAATCATATGGTACCTCCATCGATAAGTTAATATATCACCACTTCACTACTCGTGCAATATGGGAAGAATGAGGTTATAAAAAGGTTCATGGTGCCAAAGAGATTGTAAAATCCAACGCAGTGGCATAACCCATGGAAATAATGAAAAAAAAAACAGATGTAATTTTTGCACATCAACAATGAAAGAGGATGCTAGTGATTAGCTTAATGCGACCTAGAGTCAACCCTGAGAAGGATTGTCATTGCTTAAGAATCAACTGACCCCCAATGAAGAATGGCTAATTTTAAAATCACATAGGCTCACTGGATGACTTGGAAGTTAATAAAAATATCTAAATCCATAATAATTGTAAACTTCTTGTAAAAAACTATATGATGATGGTATTAGAATCTATAATTTCTAATTTCAAAGGAGATATATTTGATACAGCTAGGCCATATCGTTTATATTTTTATTAATCCAAAGTTATGTCAACCATTTTTTCGAGGTTTTGTTTCCTTGGAATATCAGTACTTTGATTTGCCAAGATCATATCTTAAGCGAGCTTATATAATAACTAAGTTGAACATGATTGATATCTATGCTCTCTCATTGTTGTTTTGTATTTGTAAGGAAGTATATTCTTTATCTTCTAGATAAAAGATTTACTTATTATGTATCCGTCAACATCAGTTGACCAAGAAAACGCGTACAAATGAATGAACGGGTGATCCTTGAGATCCCCTTAGTTGACGAAGCCATTATTTCCCACGCTTTTGTTTTCACTAATAGCTAGTACTATGTAGCTGACGGAATAAGTCCTATTTTTTGCTCAAACATTCAATTAGAAGTCGTTATTTACTGAATGTATTGTACGTTGAGTACATGGAGAAGTAGGAATTTCAGAACACTACCTGGATTTTGGCATAGAAAATGCAGGGATGATGACCTAGAGTTTGACGGGGTCGGAGGCAGTTCTTGACCCCACTTTTGCCTACGTTTGCTTTTTTCCACCACAACTTGGGTTTGGCTAATCCCAACCCGGGTTGAACTTTGGGTCGAGCATGTCCCAACCTAATCTTTTGCAAAACAAATCCGGATTACCTGCCCTGTTTTGGGGTCTAGGTTGGTTAAAGTTAATGCAGTTTAAATTCTAGTTTAGCCTAAGTCGACACATGATTAAAAAGAGAAAAGTTTGGGAAATGATACAAGAAATGGAAATAAGAATTGCCCATTAAAACTAGCTGAGATCGTCTCCAGTGAAAAAGTGTCCAGCGTCAATCAAACACCAATTTTTTGCTGACATGTGGTAAAAAGTGAAAAAATGTTTTTTTTTTACCATGGATTTAAGGATCCAATTCACTTTTTTTAAACACATGTCTGCATAAAATTGATGTTTGATTGATGCTAGAAACCTTTTAGCGGGAGACAATCCCGGCTGCTTTAGAAAAGATGGTTAAGCTTGTTATGGGAAATACCCCTAAAAATAATATCAGGTAAGACCCCAAAATGGGTTTCCAAAGAAACGTCCATTGATGTGAGAAACGGGTTTTATGATAGCTATGACAAGAATTAATATCCCAACTCACATAAGATGAATCTAGCCTGACCCATTTTTCCTGCAGTGTGAGAAACAAAAACATGAAAAAAGTGTAAAAGAATTCAACAAAGTAGGATTAAAGGTTATAAAGAATTTCAGGCTTTTGTTTTAGACGAATAACTCCGTTTGTTTCCACTGTATCAACAGAACAACAATTGCAATGAGGGTTCCTCATCCTAAGAGGGCCAATACCTATCACTTGTTGGATACTGTCATAAATCCTAGATATTACAAATCACCGGTAAGAGTTGTCGAGTTTAATAAACTCATTCACATATTAGGAGTGGATTTTAAGGTCTTTAGGTTAGAAGCTGAACCACCGGGCTTCACACCACTAGGTTGCCTACATATCGCTTTAAAAGGGAATGATGTCAGACATAGTTTTATCAAATTGATCCAAGTCATGGATGTGTCATTGTTGCTTTTCTTGAGGATAGCAAGGCTTTCCACTTTATTTGTAAAGGACTGTGGGACAAGCTAACCTTGGGATATCATTAAGCTTTGACCAAATCCTCTCTCAACAAAGTGCATTCTCCAAAGAGACTATACTACCTCTCATACAAACTTATTATCTTTTATGATTGGGTGTCTAATAACAAGTAACAAAACTTGTCTAAATTTTATAAAAATTTCAATAGAGTTTCTTCTTAAGAAAGTGAACATCATTTGTCAAAATTGAGTCATGAAGACAAGGTTAACACCCATAACTTAGTGTCTATTTTTAAAGGAACCACTAATTCTATGGTGAATTTGAGAACAAAGATTCAAGTTGATCCTTTCTATGAGTGCAGCGAATCCAAGTGCTTAAATGATCCTAGGTCCAAAAAGAGAGATAGAAAGAGAGAGAGAGAGAGAGAGAGAGATGTGGTCATCAAATTGTCAGATTCCCATAGCCCTATGGCCTTTTCCTTCTTTTCCTCCTCCTTTCTTCCTCCTTTGGCTCCCTTATAGTTGTTCACCCTTCTCTACCTTTGCTTAAGTGGGTTTCAAACCACTTTAGGACCTTTTATAATCAATCTCACCTACCCATCCACGTGTCCACTATTTATTGGATATCAATCAGGGCTTCTATCCGCAACTAGGTCTTTACCAATGTCAGTTGACGGGCCTCCATATAGACCAACTTTCTTTAAAAGCTTTCTCACCCATCCGAGATTGTACCCAACATGTCCGCGACTAAGCCCACTCAAAGATTGGCTTCAGTCGCAAACTAGGTTGTGATGAGCCTCAGTCGTAGACCAAATCACAATCACAACCTTATCTCAAGGTGCATTGTTCAGTCGCACACCATTCAGTCACAAATTTGGCTCAGTTGCCACTTATTGGATTTTGCAAGAACACATATAGACTATCAAAAAAGAATCTTGTGACCGCTTATGTGACTTTGCGATGATACGAAGTGCAAAGCATGCCTCAAGTACACCCAAGCCCTTACCGTTGCCCATACCTGCATCCGAGATCGTGCTCGTGCATGTGTGTGTGTGTGTGTGGGAAAAGATTGTATACGGAAATCTGTTTTTCCGTATGTATTAGGATAGCATTAGGGGGTGGACACAACAATGCTGAAAAGTGATAAGCACCCCCAAAAAAGTGAAAGTCACTTTTAGGTTCTGATATTCAGTCCCCTGATGTCATCCTAATACATCAGGAAAAGCAAATTTCCGTATATAATCCCAGCCCTGTGTGTGTGGGTGGGTGCACCTTGCTGCACCCAGAGTCCTCACAAAATACACAAGATAGTGGAAAGGTGTTTACTTATATTGTGCAAAATAAATTCTGCCCAGCTGATGCCGGATTACCACTCAAAGCTAAGGAAATTTTTGAAAAGAGCTTTACTGAAAAAGAAAATAGGATGTTCATAAATCGCTAGAAATCACTTCCATTTTCAACACCGTTAAATGAGTCCTACTAAGTAATTATTTAAACCAAAATTAGCATTAAGACAACCTCAGTTAAATGGTTATGCATAGGTTGTGCACATTTTTTTATACCAAACCGTGCATTTTGGTTGTACACAAGTCATAACAGGACATAAACAGACAAGACAGGATCCAAACCGTCAGTTAAATGGCAGAAGAATTGTCTTTTAAGACTCCAAAATTTCTCCACAAAACATATGCTTAAAAAATATCTCATGGGTGTGGCCAATTTTTTTACATGATTGAAGAGAGCACTTCATAGCTTTTGTGACAAGACGTAAGGCCTTGGATCCACTGAAATGATATTGTTTGGCATTGGGCTGAGCTTTTAGTGCTGTTTCTCCTGTCCTGGCTTTGTTCTTTAGGCTCAACCAAGTGCTCTCTCCTAAAAACGCAATGGCCAATATAGTCGTCCCTCCATAGCTTAGGCAGTGTGGGATCGCTGCATAAGAGCACCGTCATTGCGACACGGCACCCATCAACGTTTTTGGACAAAGATATATCTTAAGTGGGCAGAGTCAGTGGGGGAAGCTAGCATGTCCTTGTGTACGCCACATGGCGCGGTTAAGCTCCTTAGCAGTCCTTTTTACTCAACCACTCAATTATCCGGGTTGTCACTTCACAGAATGACGCGTGAACCTCTTAAACTCCAGCCATGTTAATGAAAATAAATAAAAAATATTAATGTCCACAGGAAGTCAAAATGAAAACGAATCTAAGTTTGAATTGTCTTTCTCCTTAGCTTTCAATAAATTCTCTAGATTATTTAAGAATCATGGGTTTTTAATGCGTGCGAAAACTATTGGGTTGTTTACCAGTTTTTGGTCGGTAGAATGAAAGAGAATATCGAAAGTGCAGAACAAAAATAGAAGTATTAATCAATTTTTTTTCCTTGAAGAAGGGATCGTCTATTATCTCGTTTTAATTTTTTTCTCTTTTTTTTCTTTTTTTTTTTTTTTTTTTTTTTTTGTTTATTTTTTTTGCTTTGTTTTCTCCCTCGAAATAAATCACCGAACAGACCCGATGGCTCTACTTTATAGTTTGTAACGCCTCTGTTCATGCATTCCAACCTCACTCGTTTGTCCATTTAAAAACTCCCATCGATCAATAAATCTCACAACCACAACCCAAGTCTGCAATTCAATCTTCTCCACAAATTTCCTCTGCTCCTCTGCTTCTTAGTCATGGTGGTCTTGTCAAAACCAGCATTAGACCAGTTTTCTCTGATCAGAAACTGCAAACCCACCACCTTCCCTGGAATTCCGGTGATAGACCTCTCACAGCCAGACGCAGCAACCCTCCTCGTTAAGGCCTGTGAAGAATTCGGGTTCTTCAAGGTGATTAATCATGGAGTACCAGTGGAGTTCATGTCCAGATTGGAATATGAAGCCCTTAAGATCTTCTCCTTACCCCAGTGCGAGAAAGAAAAAGCAGGGCCTGCTGATCCATTTGGGTATGGAAACAGGAGAATTGGACCAAATGGAGATGTGGGTTGGATTGAATATCTGCTCTTGAGGATCAATCCCGAATTCATTTCTCAGAGATCTCTGTCCATTTTCAGAGAAACCCAGAAAGTATTTTGGTAAGAAACACAAAATTAAACCTTGAATACATGATTGATTTACAGAATTTTCTTGATCATTCTTGATGAATATTTTTTTGCTCTTTCTTTTGTTGTTGTAGCTCTGCTGCAAATGATTATATATCAGCTGTGAGGATGTTGTCTTGTGAAGTTCTTGAATTATTAGCACAAGGGTTGAAGATTCAACCAAGGAATGTGTTCAGTAAGCTTTTGATGGATGAAGAGAGTGACTCTGTTTTCAGGATCAACCACTATCCTCCATGTCCAGAGCTTCAAGCTCCAAGTAGTCGGAATGTTATTGGATTTGGGGAGCACACAGACCCACAGATAATCTCTGTACTACGCTCCAACAGCACACCAGGTCTGCAAATATCTCTGCGAGATGGGACTTGGGTGTCAGTCCCATCTGATCAAAGCTCCTTCTTCATTAACGTTGGGGATTCCTTGCAGGTATGACTAGTTAGAATGAACAAACATAAGTTTAAATTTTATGTAGTGGCTTTTTCATCACCTTTTGACAAATGGAATTTCAATCTTATTTTCTTAATATCAATCACTATATATGTTTCATGAATTCATGCTCTCTCTCTCTCTCTCGGGTTTTTCGTTTTTTGTTGAGGGATGGGGCTGGGGAAGGCCGAGGTGGGGAAGGGAGGGGCTAAGAAACTAATATAATGTTCCTATACAACCACCACGAGGTTCACCAACCCCCAGTAGATTCATAAATTCAAACTAAAATTGAATTTTTTTTTAAATGTTTTTCAATTTCTTTAATGGGTTCTAACCACTTTATGGTTCCCCTTTCCCTAGTTCCTTAAGCACTTCCAACATAGCAGAAAGAAATTAATATGAAATGAATTTGCTAGCCTTATTGGGTATCAACTTTCTTTAAGGTTTATATTTTTTGTTGTTTGGTTGAGGTTTTGCAGGTCATGACCAATGGGAGGTTTAAGAGTGTGAGGCATAGAGTTTTGACCAACAGTTTGAAATCTAGGGTTTCAATGATCTATTTTGGAGGACCACCTTTGAGCGAGAGAATAGCACCCTTACCATCCCTCGTGGAAGGAGAGGAGAGCTATTACAAAGAGTTCACATGGTGTGAATATAAACAGACGGCCTACAAGACAAGGTTGGTTGATAATAGGCTTGCACACTTCGAAAAACTGGGGGCTGGTGATGGGGTCAAACCTCAATTTTAGTCAATATGGCTCGGTCAAAAAAGATGGTTTGTTCAACATGGGTCGGTCAAGTTGACTAAATTAACCAAAGATGGAAAACATAAAAATCTCTCTCTCTCTCTCTCTCTCTCTCTCTCTCTCTCTTGTTTCATTAGTTTCTTTCCACCATGTAACTACCTTTTCATGAATACATTTTCATCACCATAGCATCACATGAACAATTGTTGTAAATACTAGAAAGATTTTCCTAGAAAGAAAAAATTATTACTTCCTAAAGACCCCTCTTAATGCCTAATAACAAAGAGGCCCCAATTTGCAAGCTCTCTCTCTGTCTCTCTCTCTCTCTGTGCCTAGGAATAAATCTTGCTCCTCATCTTTTTCAGTCAAAATGAAATTAAAAGTGAATTTAATAATATGATTCATGAAAATGGCCACATACGGAGAAATCTCTTTACTGCAGTACTTTCCGACCCCATTTCATGCAAGGGGTGCACATGTTTTTAACAATCACAAGTGTCTAATCTGTAGTCCTTATCAAGAAGATTTACCTGACAAAAAGCCAGCCTAATTTAATCATCTTAAGCAACTAACCCAAGGTCCTCAACATTTGGTTCCTTCTAGATGTTCAAAATTAGAGGGCTCAAGTCCTTCGAGAAAATATTTGATGGTTAAAAGTTTGTCTTATGGAATTGATCTTTGGTTCTAGTTGTCACCAACAATAGATTCCAATAAACTAATCGGATTATTTAGATTTATGATAGACTAAGTGCCACCACAAGCATAGTAGTATTGAGAATACTTGAAGTGTCTCTCCTTAACTATATTTCTTGTAAATTGTAATAATTTTCTTCTATACAAGATATTTTAAATTTTCTTCTCAAAAATGTTAAGCAATCGATAGAGTTTTGGCTTCTTTCAAGTTGAGTTGTTATTTCAGTTTTGAGTCATGCTATCAGTGATAAAGTTTGTTTGTTGTCTTACTTTTATTTAGCAGAAAGTTCAGTACTCGTGGGGTCTTCTTATTTTTGGTAAATAGTACTCGTGGGGTATACTTAACCTACATATATAATAGCCAGAAATAAACCAAAAATCTCAGCCTACCACCCCAGCGTTCGAAAATTTAGTCTATAGTTAGAAAAGAATATTTCCCTTTGAAGGGATTAATCATATTGCAAAAATAAACCAACAGTGATGGGAAGATAACCCCCTCATCCAGACACCACCCTCGACCGCATGGCATTAGGAATCAGAGCAACCATGTAAGACTCCAAGAGTTTCCCTAAGGTTGCTCTGATTCTGAATACAGTGGGGTGGAGGGATAAGTGTGGTCTCAGCATTTCTCTAACTGAAATACTGTACAAAAACTCACCCATGAGGGTTTCTCAAGACAAGAACTTGCACCATAATTTCAGAGAGATAGAGAGAGGGGGAGGGGGGGTGGGGAGAAGAGAATAATTTTCTTTTTTCTTTTTTTCTTTTCTATAATGACCTTTATTTTGCAATTCTTTGATAGGAGTCTAGGGATTACTGGCTGGTTGGGGTGTCAATCGGTACCTAATTATTCTTACCGACAGACCCGGCCTCTGATTAATAAGGAATTGGTCCGATACATGCAACCTATAAATTAACAGGTTGGGTCGGGGTCCATGTATTTGTACCCAATAAGAAATTTGGACCCATTTGAGTCCATTATTGAGTACTCTATAAATCTGTGAGTACGTGAAAAAATTAACAAACTTTAAGGGTAGAATTTGTATATTTGTTGATTACTTCTTTTAATTTTTATTATAAGATTCAAGTTTTGTTGTTATTCCCTCCTAAGCACTAGCCAGATTAAGTTGCTGATGTTTCGCAGCCGAGTCTTGAACCATGTATCTTAACACAGACCAAGCCTTATAAGATCCAAACCAACACAAATAATAGGGTCCAAGTATTGGTAGATATGTACTCAACTCAGACCCGATACCTTCACTAACTGCCAGTGTCTACGAATGGAAATGGGTCAAGTTAAACGGGTGATCACCCCACCTACCTCTAACAGGGCAGGTGTGGTATGATTTTTACAGGTTTCGGGTTGGAGGTGTGTTCAGATAGTAGTCCTTTGTTAGTTTCCAGTTACAAACCACATGAAATTTGTTAGGGTTTGTTGTTTTAGCTCCCACAGTCTTCATTGGTTATTATGTTATTGGGTTTCTCACATTATCCTCTACCCTGCCCCGACTCACCCTGTCCCCTGCCCCATCTCATTTGCTGATTTAACTGGGATAGGGTTGGAGTCGATCAGGTAAATTCGGATTGGCCAAAACTCATATTGAGTTCGACACATTGCCATCCCTAAAAGTTGCCTTTTTGTTTTTAGCAATGCTAAGAGACCTACTTGCATGTGGTCTGCGCCAGCCTAGCACTAGGGCCATAGGTCAGGTTGGGATTGACTAAGCCATACTTACCCAAAGTGCAGCAGCCTAGCCCATACTTGGCCCGAGCCCGAACGCAGCCAATTTTAAACAAGGGCTTTGGACTGGCCCAAATATAATGGCCTGTTGGATGAAATTGGTCCAAATTTGGGCTAACCCGAACTTAACAGCCCATGGACCAAGTTTAGACAAGTTTGGATTGAGTGCATACCAAGTTAAACTGAGTTTGAGCTGAGTTTTAATTGATTTCAGACAGAGTTTTAACGGAATTGAATCTGAGTTTTGGCAGAGTTCAAACTTTTACATGTTCCCATAGTTCCGGCCCCTGCCACATTGTGCTTCGGGCTGGGCTGAGGCTTAACTGAACTTGGCCCATATATAACTTTGGGCTTAAATTTTTGGCCCAAACTGGGTCTAAATTGAAATTAGTATCGCCCAGCCAGCCTAAATTTTGATCCAAACGTATTGAGCTCCGGACCAGCCTGGCCAAATCTATAGCCTTACCCACCACTTTATTGTTATCAAAGTAATCTAGAAAATCCTTCTCCAGGTGAGATGGTTGTGGTATGGTCTCTCCAAGGAAGAGGTTGGGGTTTCAAGTCCCTTGGGTGGCATTCCCCAATGGATTGGTTTAATGCTTGCCTCTCGCCACCGGTGGTAGTGCGGGTTAACCATATGTGGACACAACAGGCCCAAGTGGCCTTATAAAAAATAAATAAAAATAATCTAGAAAGGCCCTAGAGCTGCTTTAAGTTGTCTTGATTCCAAAGGCAATGTTATGCAAGCATGAACTACAGCTCTTGTAACTTTGAGGTAATCGTAAGAGGTAATCCTAGGATGAAATCCATACTCACATCAATCTATGGCTTACTCCGTACGGCTAATGGCATGTACAATTCGATGTTGGTTGTTGGGCCCTTGAAAACATGACAAATATGACAATGATCCACCTCATTCGTATGCTAGGCCAAAAATAAGAATTAAAAACAAGTTGGTAGGTCTTGTCCTTGCTGAAATCTCCTTTATCAGGCATTTCTTTAATAATCTTCAACTGCAATCCATAATCAAGTATACACAATTGCTTTTATTTAAAGAGAAAGCCATCACGCATAACAAAATATGTTCACTAATCTGTTAAGAAATCATAACCACTAAAGAACACAAAGCGGCAACAAATAACTCACAAAAAGAATCAAACTCTAGTACCTTTGGTTGTGTTTGGCAACACTTCTACTGATTTAGCTCTAGAATCCTTTGGTTGTGTTTGGATTCAATTCTAGAATTAGAAAGTCATTTGGTTTAGAAAAAAAAAATGGAAAACCGAAATCTAGATGAAAAAAAGTAGTAGATTTAGCCAAAAAAGAAATTTGGCCAAAGAATCAAATAATCAATATTTTGTAGCTTCCAAAAGGTGACTCCAAAGTAGATTTTTGGATTTGAATCCGTGGAGTGATTATTGTGTAACCAAACAACCTTTTTAGCCCTTGAATTCTTTGGAGCTAAGAATTCAATAATCACTCTTTAGGAATGTTATGTACTTGACCATAAAAGTGAACCTCTATAAGTATATTACCCACTTGACTTGTTGAGATGTGAGCTTGTCTTAACTATTTTAATGTCGCAAGGCATCATGGTTAGTGTCAGCACCCAAATTTTGACTTGGGTTAATTAATGGAATCAGATGAGTTCATTATAGCAAGGGAGAAAGTCAGACATTAGAAACCCTTGGACTTCAGATAGTTAAGCATTCTTAAGAGCTACTCTGATCACAATGTGTAATGTCAATATCAAAACCTTATTCAAAGATCAGTTAAGCTAAACTCTATTTTTTTCCGAAAAACACTATGACTACGAGGATCCAAGTTTCAATCTATCAGCTCAATTTCATTTTGAATTTGTCAACCTCCACGAGCCTTCTCGCATTGAAGCATCAAAAGACTAGAAAATTACCATTTTATCCCTACACCTTTAAAATATTTCAACTTCAGTTTATCAAAATCATTCTCTTTAGAACTCTTTGGCCTCCATAAGCCTTCTCACATTTAAGCATCAAAGCCTAAAAATTTTCCTTTTTAGCCCCAAATCCTCAAAACTCCCCATTTTTTTCTCAAAATTAGATCCTCAATAAACCCTAGAAAATTTTCTCATCACCCAAATGGCTCCAAGTCAAATCCTATGCCCTCCTATCATGATCATCTTCAAAACTATCTAATGAACTAGAATCTCCAAAGACCTAAGTAACCCCAAAGTTGTAAACTTCCCCAAACCCTTAAAAGACAATTTTGGCCATATTTGACATACAGTAGGTTCCCGAAAGGTCTCTAGACAGCCAAATTCATATCAATAAGAGGTTAATTCTTATTTTTACCAAGAATTCAAAGTCACCCTTCAAGCTCAAATATTGCTAGACCCACTTCACATCAATTTCCTCAATCTCCCTAGATCATACCCAATCATTTTTCAGCAAGTGATGAACCCTCAATAGACCCCCAAGAATTTATCACAAGTCAGAAACTTAGTTAATCAGTGGCCCCATCTTGGCAAACCCAAGGCGTTCCAAAAAACTGCTACTAAGACCTTCAAAGGGCACAACATGCCCTAATTTCCTCATTCTCTCTCAAATCCAAGCTGAACCATTTCTACTAGCATTTGACACTCGGTGAGCCCTTGAAAATTCTCCCAACATGCAAAATTTTCAAGGTTAGGCTCATTTTCTTCAATTTTTTGAGGCCTTCAATAAACCCCCTAATAGATAGTTTCATTTACAGACCCAACATAGCCTAATTGCTCATATTCTCACAAATTCAGGTTGTGTTTTTTTGCCAAGTGACTCTCCTTTGGGAACCTCCTTGGAATTCTCCAGTAATTATATTGTTGATCTGTCAAATCCTGTGTTCTCAAGATTCTAATACCCACAATATCTAATGACCTAGAAAAATCCCACCTAAGACTTAGCAAAGACCAGTCACAAATCTGCTACAAATTCAACCTAGGATAAACTAGGGTTTTGAATGCAGATTTTGACTCGGGTATCAGTTTTGCAAACAATTTGAACTTGTATCACACAAAATTCGAAGGTTACCTTTTATGTCAAGACCCTAAAGATCAAATTTACCATTTTCCCTTTTTGTATAAGTTTGAGTCATTTCAAAACCATTCAGAATCAATTTTGACCTACCAACACATCTGAATTCGATTCCAACAGTTGCATTGTGACCAACATTTGGGAGATGCAAAAGGAACATAAGCTTCAAAACTTTTCGAGCTATAGAACCCAAAAAGCACACCTAGATAGTAAAGGGATCAAAATCCGAGAAACCATTGATATTTTTTAGAAAAGAAATTATTACTTTTTTATATTTAAAAAAATAATAATTATTACTTTTCCAAAAAATCCCAAAGGTGGCTTTGACTCTAGTCCTCTCATTTGGCATCAATTTGATATATTCTTGATGAAGGGCTAGGATCTTGATCTAAGATCCTAGCCCATCATCCACCATCCAATCCTAACCCCCATTCAACCCTCCATTTTCCCCCCTTGCCACATGGCCTCTATCCAACACCCCCTCACCCCTTCACCAATGAGAGAAGGCCCCCTAGCCTCCCCCACATGTGGCTGGGGAGCTCCCACCTTGCACTATTCAAACCTATCTCCCTCACCACATGTTTTGGTGCCCCCCGCCAAAACATGTCCATCCATCCCTTCCATGCCCATCACCCCCATCCTTGGTCCCCATCTATAAAAACCCCCCTCACTCAGCCAAACAAAGGGAAGAAAAATTTTGAGAAAGAAATTTTGTAGGGAAAGAAAGGAAGGAAAGAGAAGAGAGAAAGAAAAAGAAAAGAAAAGAAAAGAGAGAAGGAAAGTGAAAGGGAAGAAAAGCCTTCACCTCAAGTTGGTCTCCTTCCCCCTTTGTTTTTTAGAACCCATTTTATTATAAAGAGCTCATCCCTAGACCCATTAAAGAATCCCCATGGTGCGACAGAGGGAGACAAGCTTGTCTCCCCTCTTTTTGTTTTGTTTTTTAGCAGTCAGGAGTGTGAGGACCACAACTCCTCTAATTCGAGAAGTTAGGAGTTCAAATTTTGACTGTAAATCATTGTCATAGTGACTTACATGTCTACCAAATTTGATCCCTAGAGGAATTCATTTGACCCCCAAAGTGGGACCCACTTGCTCACTATGCAAGTGTGTTCTTAAACTGTACAGACTGAGCAATGAGAGGTCCTTGAATTTTAATTATGTTTCTAAAACTTATTTTGAAATGATTTCTATTTTGGTTATTAGGTAACTAGCTTAGATGTCTGAATTAATTTTTTTAGCTCATTTTGTTATAATTTCAGTATTTTACTAGATTTTTATTTTAATTACTTTGTTGTTGTTGTTTTTTTTTTTTTCTATTTAGTACTAAATTTTGTATCTTACTTTATAGAAGCAATTTGTCTTTAAATTTACTGATATCTTGCTATAGTTTGTTTTCCCATAACCTTGTAATCATGTCCATATCAAATTTAGGCTCAACCCTATGGGTAGGGACCTCGAAATGGGTTCCACAATCCTTGACTTTCATAAGAATTTGTGTAAATCTATACATATTTCACCCCAGCCCAACCCTATGGGTAGAGACCTTGGAATGGGTTCCACAATCCCTGACTTTCATAAGAATTTGTGTAAATCTACACATATTTCACCCCCTTTGGAAAATCCAAAGTGGGGTATACCCTTTGCAATTGGGATTGGTAATTTTCAAAGGGGTGTCTATGGTTCTAACGAAGTTCCTTGAAAAATTCTAGGCCTAGTTAATTTCAGATAGAGGCCTAATAAAGTGAAAAACATAGCTGTTGGACTGCTGTCTAGAAACTATACTCCTAAATTTTATTCATCATGGAAATTCAGGTGTACCCCACCCTTTTGTTTCTATCTCCATGTGTCTAGTGGATCCACTAGATCCTTTAGATTTAAAAAAAAAAACCATTTATTGAAAAAATCTAGGCTCTGGGTTCTATTAAAACCCCTTGTAGGGCCCATTAAAGTTTGTACGCCTGAATTTTCACTACTGTGAAAGTTCAAGCATACTCCTGAATTTCAAGATATAACCTAAGTTCAGGCATACAACCTAAAAATTTGACAAGTGTGTTTTCCCACATCATAGAAAGACTCAAAAATCTTAGGAGACTTGTAAACCCCTGTAGGTGAAGCCACATGCTTCACCTCTACATAAAACCCCAGGTGGGCCTTCTCTAGGTCTATACACCTGAAATTCCCATGTGGAAAAGTTTAAGCATACAGCCTGGGAATTTGCCAAGTGTATTCCCCTTATTAGGAAAAGACCCCACAAAACCCATAAAACTTGTAAACCCCCTATGAATGAAGCCACATACCCCACCTTTGCTCAAAATCCTAGTTGGGCCCTTTTTGGGCCTGTATGTTTAAAATTCTTCTCTGGGAAAATTCAGGCGTATAAATTGATAAATACTCATTGTACCCTTATATAGAAAACAGAAGATGGAGGAGGATCATTAACACCCCCAGAACATCACCCAAAGTCATCCCTACTTGAGAAAGCTTAAAATGACTTTTGTCTTGAGAATGGATCCACTATGAGATAACTTCAGGCTGTACACTTGAAATTCACCCCAGAAGTACATTCAGGCGTACATAACAAATTTAGACGTACTGAATAAAAATTCAAGTGTACAAGCATAAAATAACTAAAAATCACTCTTATTCATTCCAATTTTATGGCATTTAAGCATTACTAGGTTAGAGGAGCCACCCTAAAAAAGTGGGTAATTGCGGTGCCTAATACCTTCCCCAATTGCAACCAAACAACTTACCATAATCTTTGACAACTCAAACTAATTTGAGAGTTAATCCCTAGGCCCACAGGTCCAGCCTGGGTCGAATGGCTTGCAATCCTTCTCAACCCAGGAAATGAGGTAGATGCCCAATCCCGTCTGTAAAAACTCGAGTTGGTGGTGACTCCAAACCAAAGCCTGGACATATCATTGGTTACAATTACATCCCATGGAAGTGGGTGGATTGTTTTTCTGCAATGCATACAAAACAAACTCACTATAGATGAGACAGTGTTGATAATGCTTTAAGGCCTACACCACTATGTAAAACTCCACCTCATATGTAATCATCTTTGGACCAGTCAATTTCTCACTGAAATATGCTACAGCCTTAACATTTTGGTACAATACAATACCAACACCCACTTTGGGATGTATCATTTATATCAGTGCTATGCAAACTTCCTTCTTCTCCATCCATCAAATCTATTGGCAAGTTCTTTAAGAACCATGGATGGTTTTTAATTTCTTGAATGGTTATCATCTACAAAGAAAGCAATAGAGGCCAATTAAGAGAGCCCTAGAAAGAATATCAACAATGACCAACATTTTTCTAAAAAGAACATTTCAAATGAAATCCATTGATATAGAAACCATGAACCTAACAAAATTTCTAAAGACAAAAATGCTAAAAGGAACAACCATTACAATGACACTTGATAGGGGCAACTGAAAAGACAGCAATAATACCTTGAGCCTTTATCACCAAGGCCATGCAGCCAAACTATAAGGGCCTGGTGTTTCCCTTTGGTCCTGACCACATGGGTCCTTCCAAACTCGAATGTCCTTCTAGTAGTTCTACTACTTGAAACTTTGTCTCAATTCTGTTAACCACAAAAAGCCCAAAAAATTCCAAGGAAGAAAAAGAACTAAAAATAGATCAACAACATCACCATTTCTTTAATACTAATATCAATCCACAATATAAACAAATTCCAGCTGAAGAAAAAGAAGAAAATAAGAAAAAGGGAAGAACTGACCAGAACCCACATAAGGCTCCCATTCATATAGAAATCTACACGTAATACAAAACCCAGATGAATATAAGACATTAAAGAGCAAGGAAATTACAAGTGACTAACCAGAACCCAGAGAAGAGCTGGTAGAGAAACTCATTTCAGCTGCCCTATGAACTGCACTAATAAACCCACCTCCTTGGAACAATGATTGAGAAGAGCTCCTACAATGAAGAAAACCCAAATTCTCAATGATTAAGAAGAGCTCCTGCAATGAATTTACCCATTTAAAGTAGAAGATTGAAATGTTTAGAATATGCAAGAATTTCCAAATTCTCAATGTTAAAAAAAGAAAAAAAGAAATTAGCTGAGAGAACACCTTGACCAAGATTAATGCAAAATTACATTAATGCCTTTTCTATCATTTCAATCTTACAAGTTAATGGGAGTTGGCTATCCAGATATCAAAGTCTGACCATATCTCTTGAGAGAAGAATACTCGGATTGGATGTGTTCAACCACACCTCATAGGACCTCCCAGTGCTTGTTGTGCACACTCAGGTTCTCTGGACTCTTAAATGGGTGTCAGCTAGGAGCCTAGGAGATCCTCACTAAAAAAAAAAAAAAAAATTAATTATAGAATGATCCTAACCATTGAGTCTGTTGCACAAACTTTTAGATAGTCATCACAAGTACAGTCGATGGCATTGGAATATTGTATATAAAGAGGTGGTATGATCTTCATAGTTTTCAGCCTAAGAGATCTCCCAGCTAGCATTAAATGGTAAATTCTGTTGTTGCATGTGCATGTGTATGCACAGGTGGATTTGGGTTGGAGCTGACACATGCAAATGTTGTGAACCCAGTATCTCTTCTTAATCAAGAATAAGAAGAATTATATTTTATGTCTGCAAATAACAACTTACCACTAGTGCAATGCTGTGTAGTTAGTGAAAGTAATATAAAAATACAAATAAAAGAGAGTACCTCAATTTATTCCTTTTAACATTCTCCATTACTGTGTTTGAAATGAACAGTTGCTTTTGATAATACTTCGACAGATATAATAATGGATTCCACTTGTGAACAGCACCTAGATAGTCTCTGGAGGCTGCCTTCCTATCAAGGAAGAAGTCACTGCCACTCATCTCCCGCAGCTTTGCAATGCTAAGTGGCTTCTCAACCGACCCTGGAGGTGCATTCCCTTTGAAGATATCATTTCCGGTCAGCTCTGCAAACTTATGATCATGTATATTCTTTGCTGTCTTTACCATGGTTTCCTCACTAAACATGAGATTACTCTGACCTCCAGTAGACTTCAAATTTAAACGAAGATCACAACTCAGATACAACTCTAAAGTCAAGAGAGAATAATGTGCAGTGGCAATAATGCTCACAAACAAGCCAAATAAGAACTTGATACTTAAGAAGCTCTAGTAGAGAAGAGAATACTTGTGTAGGACTGGCAGAGGCTGTTCTCTCGGCCTGTGCTGTTCCCATGGTACAGTCAGGGAGCTGTATGATATCTTCCATGTCAAAATGACCAAGAAAACTGAAGTAACCATCCTATCAACAGAATAATTGCCCCCCAACCCCAATTCATGGCCACTAAAAAGAATGCAAAATACATGTTTTTTTTCCAACAAGATTTCTTGATAGGTCTGGCTCTGCTTTTCTCACATATGTGGTTTTAGAATTCCACTTAAGGAAGAGACCCCACCTTTGTAGATAGCATCACAAGAATTCCTAAAGAACTTATATTTGATAAATTTGAAAAAATTATGATAATTTTTAAAGTGGTATTGCTACACCCATTGATGAAATGATCAATTGGACTGACTAAGTTGCTCACCAACTTATTTTCATGTGGGCCTGTAAGTGCCCATTGCCAATGGGTACATAAGATTCTAAATTGAAAAGCTACGAGGTCATTTGAATAGTGACATTCTAGTGAGATAAAGGACTCATTGCTTGAGATACTATGCATGCTTTCTTAAGTTTGATTCCCAGGCTTGGTTATAGGTCAGTAAGTAGAGGCCCCATGGCTGGTGTAGACTAGGCTACAGGTCACACAGCTTGTGGTTGCCCAAACGCCCATGTCAGTCATGGGGGTTTAGAAGTCAAACAGTTTACGTATTGTTTGACATGGCTTGTTCTATATATATATATATATATATATATA